>SSNS01000056.1:1370269-1494057 GCA_006937985.1 Aphyosemion australe | reverse complement strand
TGCTGTTACAGGGTCGAATGATACCCTTTTCCAAGAGGCTGTCAATGATTTCCTGGACAGGTCCATAGGATGCCAGGGGAATCTTGTATTGACGCATGAAGGTCGGCGGTGCATGTGGAGGTGTAGGAATTCTCACCTCGTGGATCGTGGTTAACCCACAGTCAAGGGAATCGACTGAAAGAGAGTTTTGGTATTTCAGAAGGAGACGACGTAGTTTGTCACGCTCAACCTCGTTCTCGAGAGCATCCGCCTGCTCCACGGCTCGCTCAATGTGTGAGAGGATGTCGGAGGGCGGTTCTGAAGAATTCTGAGGCAGCGGTTCTGGAGGGACTGAGCTCGGCTGGGAGCCCGTTGGTTCCCCAAGCTCAGGACCACCGACCGCAAGACAGTGAAGGGCAAGGTCACGAGGGAGCTCAATGGGCAGGGGGTGTTCAACACATGCCCACAATTCGCCCCCCTTTAGGTCGACAATAGGGACCAGGCGGTCCAACAGATCATTACCCATGACTAAAGGAATGCAATCAAGATCAGAAATGTACACAGGGTGTTTCATCGTGACAGGACCAACAGTAACATGAAGAAGAGACACAAATGACAAGGTCGTGTCACCAGGAGCATTGCCACATATTCAAAGATGGATCAATAAAATGTAATAATTCATATAAATATGAATTATTAATCTTAATGATCTTTGAATGTTAATTTAACATTAATCTAGGTTCTTTTACCTGTAGGTAATCCACACACTTCAGAATAATTCAGACAGAGTCAAGAAAATAGTTATAAAAATAAATTTAATACTATATTTCTCAATCAATGATGACACAGGACAATTACTATGAATGATGGTTGTAAACAAGATACTGAGACAATTAATGAGGTGATGTAGTGCAAGCTAGATGAGGTTGCCTAATCAGCATTAAGTGTCTTAGATCCTATGATGTCTGGGTTAAATCAAATCTGGATGTTTTAATAAGTTATCAAATTAATAAAGACCATTTGACACCAGCGTGCAGGGCTACTTCACCTTGTGTGTGGAAGCTCCCGGTGACTCAAGGGTCAGAGAGGTCGTGGCTGACGAGTGTCAGTGAGGAGGCCTCAGGCATGGAGCTGTAGCAGGCCCGGATGCGAACCAATGATCTGGGTGACTTCCAGGTGACTGCGTCGTCTGGTGGATTTGGTTTAGCTTAGAGGCAGTTCACAAAAATAGTTGATCTCGATCAAAAAGAGAGGATGGTTTCTTATATTATTAATTATTAAGCGTTGCTTTTCCCCGGCCGGCCAAACCAAGGAAGCATAGCTTGTTGTCTTAGGCTCACCCCTTTGAGAGGAGGTGACCTAGTCAGGAGCTTGGTTTGTTTCAGGAACTCCTTTAGGAACTCCTTTAGGAACTGAAGTGTTCTGGCCGACACGGGAGTTTTATTATTCTAATTGTTTATAAATTTGAGCAAATCAAATTTGGACACATTAGAGTAGGCGTTACCAAGTTACCTCAGACACCAGTTTCATCAACACTTAAGGATGAATCAGCTTAACGTGGTGTGACTTCTTACCTTAATGTGAGTGTGAATTAAATATTCAAACACAATACTATTCTTTGTGGATATTTATCAGATGATGATTAGCATTACTTAAATGAATCCTAAATGTGTAATTAAAGATATGAAATACAGGAACAACATTCATTTTAACCATCATTCTTATTATTATATGATGATTCAAACAGTATGATTTATGCATTCAGATTATATTCGTAAAAGTATTTCACGAGTCAGGAAAGATGAACTTTATTCGAGAAAGATAGGAAAGTCTTTGCGAAATCCTTGAGTTTCTTCCTCGAGTCGTGATGTCGCCTACTGGATAAGCTAGCGGCACCTAGACCAAACTAAGATAGATGTCTCTGGGCAGATATCAGAGTCTCTTCTGAAGCTTTGGCTGCAGCATGTAAGTTAAAGTGTTACACAGTTCATTTAGGAGAAAAACCAAGGGTTGATGTCGCTACAATATTGAGATCTGATGTATCTAATGTGTTTCTTTAAAGTGTTCCTTTAATTTTTGTGAGCAGTGTATATGTATATATAGCAATCAACATTTTCAAAGACCTACACAGATCCACAAAAGTCAACTCTGACTTCATCTTCTCATTGTAAAACCCCTATGCCTTGTGTTTGTCCACCATTGTCCTCCGTGATGCTAATGAGACTTCCGCCAGTCTGCAGTCAAACCCTGTTGCAGCAGTGTTGCACAGCAGAACGGTGCAGCAGCACTGCTGTGAAAGATAAACCTTCCTGTAGCTCCTTTGCATCATGCACATGCTGTGTTTTGCCATTTCTTCACACTTTTATCAAGGTTTTCTTCAAAGCTACAATGAGAAATCTGCAAAACAAGCTAGCTTAAAACATTTTTTTCATGATTCTGAACCCTTTAAAATTGTATAGCTAAAAATATTTTATGGTTGCATTTGTTTTAAAAACCTCTGCCAATGACACGGATTGGACCAAAAGCAACTATTATACCATCCGGTTGTCAGTCTGGCCGAACCGCTGCACTTCTGCACTTCCCTGGGGCCTCCACTCATTATGCACTCATGTATTTAGCACCAGATCACCACTGGTGTGAGAGGTTCTCCACTCAATAATATCAGAGAAGGAGAAACAGCCGGCTGCTACCACTTCAACTTTAGGACAAACTACCAGAGTCCCAAAAAGAAAAACACCATTTGAAGTTACGGACAACAAGAGATGTTTGGACCTAGAAAACAGGGACTTGTGTTTAACGCTATATCGTTTACTCTGGCAATGTGGCCGACGGGAAGGGGAAGAGTTCTGTGTTTGTGTTTAAAAGCTAGCTTGTTTTGCAGATTTGGTAAAGCAGCTTTAAATATCATTTCTTAAATAACATGCCAGAAAGGTGAAATAGCAAACTGGGACCCCTCTGATATCTTTCTGTGACTTCCTTCCTGGTTTTAGTTATCGATTAGCTTCATTTTCTGATTTACAGTTTGATTCTGAAAGCCCAGAAAATTAATCAACTATCTGATGTAACAAATCTGTTGTTAATGAAGCTTCATCTAAAACAGGCTTAAATAATTTGTTTACTTTCAATAAAAATAAAAAAGGGTTGAAACATCATTAATCTGTTCCCTATACTTAATGTTCTGTCTTTATTCGAAGCCAGTCTACCTATCTTTTAAAATGTGTAGTAATATATCTAGTTGTAATTACAAGAGAACTAATTAAGCAGAGATGCTCCTTGAAGGTTTAATTTCCTCATGGAAGTTGAACCAAGGGTTGGCTTTCTTTACCCAACTCAAACGCTGAATATCTGATAAGCCAAGGTGGAAACAGAGGTAACTAAGAAGTCTTTTTAAAGGCCTGCTGTCAATCTTTCCTGTGTTTTAGGTGTTTTTGATCATCTGCACTAGAGGCCTAAGCTATTTATAAGTATGTGACAGCAGCATAACCTCCCCCTCCTCTCCTTCACAGGCGCACACACAATCACACCGTGTGGTCTGAGGTTTGGTTACTAAGTGATCAAGCAAAAAACATTCAACACTGAAATTCACTACCGCCTTCAGACTGAGTACTGAACTCTCAGTATGTTAGTAACGCAGAATCCTTTCAGCTCATTTACACCTTCCTCTCTCTGTAGTTCATAAGCAGTAGGCTGGAAAATAGATGCTTCTATCATGTGTAGTTTGATTTTTTATTTTCTTTGTGATGAGCAGGGATTTAAATCACTGTAGGTTTGTGGTATGGTTATTCTGTGTCGGGGTAACGTTTTGTGTCAGTTGAAAAGAAAGACGAGTTTAGACAGAAATGATGATGCGTCATGGCAACGGTCTTCATGTGACCTGTCAGAGCAAATGTTGATGCTGTCACTTTGAACATCATCCCAAACAGGAACCCAGAGGGTCCTGTTGAGATCCAATAAGAGCAAAAGCAAACCCCCTGACTGAAACGTGATGCTTAGAGAGGTTTGTGTGCAGGATTGTTCCACTATCTGTGAGGGCCTGTGTTAAATGCCACAGCTCCACTGTCTCTTGGCCTGATAGGAAGTGGTTTTTCATCTTGAAGCAGAGACTCTACCAAAGGTGACATGCATGGTTTATTTTGAGGTTTCTAAGACATGCTCAGAGATTTGTACAGCTTGGTTTAGCTTGTAAAAATAAAACAGACCTGTTTGTTCTGCGATTGTGTCAACTTTCCAATCGCAAACTATCATTTAGCATATTTTAACAAGAGGATAGCCAACTGAGAGTTTAGTTATAACAATAAACTGAATCATGCATGTTTAACACAGAAGGTGATAAACTTCACACCTTCGTCACAGACGTGTCTTCAGATTTAAAACAATGCAAACACCACTGCTGCAGTGATAGAGCTGCACATGAAATTTAAATCTTAAATGCACTGAATGAGTCGATCCAATGAAGTTTAGGAGCATTTCTTGTACTTTCTATTGAGCTGTGGGGGTGTTCACCTCAGCTGTGCCTGTGTGATGTCTTAACTCATTTACTTGAGGCTCTATATTTGAAACTGAGACCACGCAGTGCTGTAGGAACTAAACCAGGACTAGGACGTCTCTGCGAGACGTTTGGCGGCCCGGCCACAGGCCCACACCTGGTGATGCACCCAGCTGAACAGGAGGAAGTCTTATTAACTGCCTGCCTTTTTCGTTGCTTTGTTTTTGAGCAGCAAAACCTCAAAAACAACTGATTCTTGGAATAATTTCACTGTTTAGACCTCCTTTTACAAAAAAAAAGCCTGCAGGGACTAGCATTCTCAAACCTCACCACAGGAATCAGAAATCCTATCTGTATTTTGGGGTGTTGGCCACTCTGAAAACGGTGTCACCTTTTAAACTTTAACACCCCCCACCCCCAGCTCTGTGCTGTGCATGTGTCTTTTTTTGTTTACCTCAGTGATAAACCGCTACAGGTTTGAAGCAGAGCGTGTGCTCGTCTCCAGTGTGTGCAGATGTTTTCACTGAGGATGGTAAACATGACATGGACTGTTAAACTGTTGGAGCAACAATTGGCCTCATCCCCAAGGCCCCGGGGCCCCTGGAGGAAATCAAGCACCAATGATGCTGTTCTGTGTTTCCCCAACATCTGTCACACTGGTTACCCGCCACTCAAGCCTGATGTTCTGTTTGTAACCCGAGGAGATCTCATGTCTGCGTAGTCAGTCGCCACTAACAACACAACCAAAGACAGGGCTGTTCATTTGTCTCGTTTGTACAAATAAACTGAATTAAGAGAGATTGTTACATAATCTCACACTGTTGTATTCTCAGCCACACACTATACTATTGTACTAATTCGGAAAATCTCACAAAATGATTCAAATCTGTTCAGAAGTAATATTTGGCCTGATCACTTTTCTATTCTTACTTTAAGGCTGTTTTGGTTGCATTATTCAAGAACTCAAAGAATATCTTTAAAAACTACAGTGAAAAGTTAAGTGCATTGTGATAAAAATGTGATTTTAATGTAAATGAAGAATGCTGAGATGTTTGATTGGTCCTCTGAAATGTTGTAGCTGTGTGTTTCATGAATCGTCTCCCAACAGAAAGAAGAAGGAAAGGTCCAGGGCCAGCTGAACCACACCGACTCCAATCAGTACATCCGTGACCTCAAAGACCAGATAGCAGAGCTGAAACAGGAGGTGAGACGGACGAACACGAGCTTCGGTTAACATTTCATCTGGATTTGGATTAGACACATTCAGATGAATGCACGTGTCTGATTCTCAGCAGCTGGACCACTAATCTCGCTACCTTGTTTACAACTTTTCATGATGAAGGGTAGAGATCCGGTTTGCTGATGCCATCTCTTTGATGCTTGTGTTCCACCTCAGATTTGACTTTGAGCCTTTTAGATTAGTAGAAGTGTTAACTACACCCAGAGACTTCCTGTGCAGATTTGGCACAAACATAATCAACATTTTCACACTATAGAGCTGATTTAATCTGTTTCTGAAAGGTGAATCACTCCTCGTTAGTCGTCATATTCCAGACGTTTGTCATGATTCTCCTTTCAGCCCTGCATTTAGACTCATTTCCCCTTTTCGCCTTTACCTTCTACTTGTAAAGTGTCATGAGTGGCCTGATAGGAAACAAACTAGAAAGTACAGCAGCTCAATGACATCTCCTACCACCTTCCCCCTCAAACACATTCATTTATAATCTGCATCATGTTTAGGAGAACTTTGGCTGGTCAGCCATATGACAAAGACACATTTGTAGTAAAACTGGGTGTTTTTGTTTTCACTGTGTGATAAAAAGACTCTGAATGCGTTTCTTCCTACATGTCTGTCTGTTACGTGGCAGGCTGGCCCAGGTGAGTTGTCTCAGACATGTCATGTGACCTGTCATGTTTCAAACATGTTGCCTCTCACCTCATTGGACCTTTTGAACTGGTTCACCATTTTTGCTGGAGCGAGTCCTATGTGCTTGTTGTAGCTCAGAGAAGTGGCTGAGCTGTTTTAAACTGAAGACGTTGAATAAATCAGACACTGCTTTATGATTTCTGAAAGCTGTTACCTCAGATGGCATACAGCAAAATTGTTTGTAATTCATAAAGCCATGTTTGTGTTGTGTTTTTTTAATAATAAATAAAATAATATAATAAAAAATAAAAGCCTAGAAATCTAGACAGACTGTAGATGAAGCAAAATGATTTTGTTCTGCAGGTCGGTCTAGCAAAGCTCCATTAGAATCTCAGCAACCAGATGAGGTTTGTGTCTTGCCAATCAGCGCTCTATTGGTTTGGGGCGGCGGGATGTTACTGCAGCTGAGTGAAACTAAGATGGCGATGGCTCGTTTGAAAAGGCTTTTATTTAGACTTGGGCTTTTCTTTGAGTCAAGAGTAAGAGACAACCATAGATTCTGCCCCATGACTGAGATCATGTTTGTGGGTTGTGACTGTGCAAACATATTCACCCACATTGTACTTTCATACCACAAATAAAAGAAAACTATATTAAATTACACTTAACCCTCCTTGCCTGCTGGTGGTGGTCAGAGGGACTGGTGGTACCAGTGTACGGCAGCCTCGCCTCTGTCAGTGCACCCCAGGGCAGCTGTGACTACATTGTAGCTCATCAGGGTGTGAATGTGTGTGTGGATGGATAAATGATACACTGTAGTGTAAAGTGCTTTGGAGTCCTCTGACCAAGGAAGGCAGTATAGCCTCCTGCCAGAAAGAGCTTCAACTCCCACCTCCGACAGATCTTTGAACACGTCCCGGGGGAGGCGGGGGACATTGAGTCTGACTTGGCCATGTTCCGTACCGCCATTGTTGAGGCGGTCGACAGGAGCCATAACCGCAGGGTGGTCGGTGCCTGTGACGGCGGCAACCCTTGAACCTGCTGGTGGACACCAGGGGTGAGGGATGGTGTCAAGTTGAAGGACAGGTCCTTTTGGCCTGTGGGGCTCCAGAGGCAGCTGATAGGTCCCAGCAGTCCGAACGCAATGCAGCTCTGGTGGTCACTGAGGCAAAAACCTGGGGTGTTATTTATTCATCATAGAAAACCTTTTCATTCATTCTTGAATGAATGAAATTGTACTCCTGTTACTATACCATCACTAGATGGTACTACTTAAAATTAATGATGCAGTGTCTTGTTGTGATTAACTAAATATATTAAAAAAATCCTATTTCAGCCCCTGAATCATTGTAAAACCAGTAGTTTCATCATTCATTATGAACATTGTCCTTGTCAGCCATTAACATGTATTTTGTATTTTATTTTATGGCCCAACAATGAAATAAAGCACACAACACTAATCATTCACTCTTTTACAGATTTACTGCTTGAAGGGCCAGAGGGGTTTGACCAGTCAGCCCACTTTTGATGGGATCCATATTGTCAACCACTATATGGGGGTCGATAAGTCCTACCAGTCCTCAGATGATGATGATGGTGATGACGACGATGACGATGATGGAGTCAAGGAGCCTGACCTCCAGGAGGCCCAGCAGCAGAGCGGCACACGCATCAAGCTGCACCCCAAGCTGGAAGACACAGACAGTGAGGATGAGGACGGGGATGCCCTGCGGCTCTCCGTGCCTCCGAGCAGCAACCACAAGTCCACCACCGTGTGACCAGCTGCAGGAGCCGAGACTTGAAACCGGCTGTTTTCACCGAAGGAGAGAAGAGGTTCAGCGGCCATTTCACAGGAGACACCTGGATCTGCAGTTCTGAATTTCAAAACGACGACACTTCATTTCATATCGTTACTCATGAATGCAGCTCTCTTGTAGGTTATTTTGTGTGTGAGTGTGTGAACGTCAGCATATGGACAGCATGGACTGTACCATCCTCTAAAACACTGGGGGGGAGGAGGAGAGGGCATCTCCAGGCACAACGCACACAAAGACGCTGTGTGCAATAAAACATTTTATGCTAAATTACACACTTCATCTAATGTGTTTTTACACTTTTAAAAGCTTTTTATAAATGAATATCAATGTTACTCTCATCACTCCCATCATACAGAGGCCGTGTGTTTTACAGCATTTTGTCCTGATTCAGAGCTTGGTATCAAAGCAACAACCTGAGGATGTCTGGACCTTAGCACGCGCTGCAGGTTGCACACATGTAGATATGTAAATGAGTTTATTTCTCTCTTTCTTTTGAACTTGAACAATGTTTGCATATTTTATTTTGTTTTATAAATAAGAAAAAGGGACATAAGTTATAGATGGAAACAAACTTGTCAGACTAACTGGTCTGGTGAAGAGATGAAAGTCCAGAAGGGGTCAGGCTTTTTTTTATTTCTCCAAAAGATTATTTTTTTTTTAGTGATGAGAAGTGAAGTCATTATAGCACATGATTCATTTGCTGATGAGTCAGACATGTCTGATGAAACTTGCACACAAGTGGATAAAACCATCAGTGAGGACACTATCTGGACGTGGGTCAGGAGCTGAAATGTGTCCACTGGACATGGACTGCTGAACTCTGGACGGTTGCTATGAACACTAAGTTTTGGGGAAGTCGTTATGATTCTGACTTTTAAATCAAATCACGAGAATGTTCCTCTGAGGAGGAGGAACGATTACAGCACTTTGAGTCTGCAACGCAGCGAGGACTGATGGGCAACACTATGGAGACTGAGAGATAGGTGTGTGTGTGTGTGTGTGTGTGAGAGAGAGAGAGAGAGAGAGAGAGAGAGCGTGAGTGAGTGAGAGATTTCACAATAAAATGTTTGATAAACTTTAAGTGTGGTGACTTTTTCAGGTGGCAGCAGATGAAAGGGTTGAGTCAGGATCATGTCTAATCTGAAAGCCGCCTTCCTCTGAAGACTCTTAGAAGGTTGGCTGCTTTCAGGAAGTGATTTATCGTGGTTTTCTGAGCTGCGCCTCAGTTTTTTCATGCACAAAACCACATTTTAAAAGCAGCTTTCTCTCCGCGAGCACCAGAATATTACCCAGGTCTGCATAAATCCTTTAAAAGGTGTGTTTTCATTAGAAATGCAGGTCAGTTTGCACATGGAAGATAGCTTCATGTTTTCGTGTTGAAAGTTAAAAATAAAATTAAAGGAATAAGAGAATAGCGCAAGTGCGCCAGGCTTGCATGTGAATCAGAGCTTTAATCTCAACACTGATTTTTTAGAGAAAATTCATCTTTGTTTTTTTCTAGGCTAACTTGATTTAAAAATTAAGCTGCTTTACACAACAAAGCATTGTGGATTTTTTCAGGTATCTCATTCTGTTTATTATTAATCTGGTTTTATGGGACTCAAACTGGACCGCCTCTATTGGCTCATCATGGCTTCGCCCACAGCAGATACCGAACCGATACACCATCCCATCCTTAAGGATGGGGGAAAAAAGAACAGAAATAAAAAGAGAGGAAATTTCCTCTTTTATTTCTGTTCTTTTTTTAATTAAGGCGCAGCTGCACAGTGTTTTAGTTTAAAAACTGTGTAATCTGTCATAAATAGTTTGTGATCGATTACCCAAAATCATACATTTCTGAAAATGAATAAACGAGCACAGAACGGCCTGACAGCTGCATGTGCGCATTTTGTTTATTCGTTTGTTCAGGCTCCACTGATTGGCCGAAGCGCCTGTCCAGCCGGTGCGTCATGACGCACAGGTCGCGCAGACACGCTCCGGTGCGAGCAAAACAACAGCTCTGTTTCCTCTCTGCTGCTGTTTGAAGTCAAATTTAGGAGATTTTGAAAATAGAAAGTTTTTACTTTTTTTGTCCACCACAGCAAGAGAAACGCGCTGATGGCCGAATATCACTGGTTTAGAACCACTGGGATCTTTATAGTCCCATTTAACACGATGATGATGCTGATATTCAAATGTCTTTCCCGTACCAGGACATGAGTGTCCAACTCTGCTGCCTATCATGGCCAGACTGCTCATTTTTTTCGTCCTGGAAAAATGAATCTAGTTTGATGACGTAAATTTGGTGAGACGAGCAGTTGGAGTCGTCTACGTGTTTTCACACAAAACCTAAAGTATCGAAAATAAGCGCTACATGTCTAACGTTCACGTGCATCATCTGTGAAATCCATGGCAAATGAGATTCTAATTCTGTGTGCACTGTAAATAAGTATAGCAGCTATCCAGTATAGCAGATGGATTAATTTCTACAGGAAAATTAAAAACTAACAAATGTCCTATTTATCATGAATCTTTCTTTATTTGTATTGGCCCACCTGCAGTTCATTTAATGCATTTATTATAGTTTTTGAAATGTTGGTTTAAAACAAAATGAAAAAGACTGAAATGATCAAAAGAAAAACATTGATTATATTTAACAGAGCTGTTGACAGACCTAAAAGCTTTCTGCTGCAGTGGTAAAGAGTGGAGGAAACAGTAATGAAACAGAACGAAATGGCTACAGAGATCATTTTAGAAGAAAACACTCTGATGACACTTAACAGGAACAGTTTTGACAGGGAACACATCTCAACACAACACCTGCTCACAGCTCCGCTGCGCGCCTGGTCATAAACTAGAGTTTCTTTTGTGTTTGAGCTCAAATCAACCCGATAAGAGGAGAGAATCGTGCTGCTGAATCAACAGCATGTGTGATGAGATTTTCCCCTCCTCTTTATTTTCTCCACTGTGGGTGACACCCCGGGGTGCGCCTCCGTGTTTCCTCCCCCATCCTCCCTCCTCAGAGGCTGAGGAGGCGCAGATAAAGCTGATAACACTTGTCCTGGAGACACGAACCGCTGCCTGATCTGAGAGGAACAAACTCTGGAATCAAGAAAAGAGAAGGAGAGGACAGGAAAAGGGAAAAGTACAAAGTCCAGCAGGAGTTTCAAATCAAGATTTCAATCTCTGAACCGAAGCAGGACAAGGGTCCGGGGGCAAAAGCCTCCCCCGCTGCAGACGGTTTACCTTTGACCAGCTCCTGTCGGACACCGCAGGCGGATGTTCCCCGCAGACACAGACACCTGTCCGGGAGACACCTGGCAGACGGGACGAACAGAGCGCGCATGCTCCGTGGTCCTGTTGGATTCTATTAAAGCGCAGTGATCTGACCAGAGGATACCAAACCTCTAAAGGAGCAGCACCGCGTCAGGGACTGGACAGGCCTCCTCCTCCTCCTCCTCCTGCAGCTGGATTAGCTCTAATCTGCCCGCTGTCTCTCCGAAGATGCCCCGGTCCTTCCTGGTGAAGAGCAAGAAGGCGCACAGTTACCACCAGCCGCGGACTTTAGAGGATGACTACAGCCGGCTCGACTCGATTCTGGAGCGCATATGCTCAGGTGAGACTAGAAAACGGATTCACCCTTTTAACTTTATATAAAGCGTCATAAAAAAACTTGGAAAATTCATTTTTGAATCATTTTTTTTGCTCGCCAAAAACATTACATTTTAAATAGCAGAATGGGACACTATCCTCTATAAATAAAACACATTTCAATAATTCAATTAGAAACTCAACCGTCAGCATGTTAGTATTTTATGAAACTAAAAACCAAAATATTAAAATCAGATTAAATTAAAACACAAGTTTTAACAGTGTTGAATTTGTTGTTTTACCTTTTTACATAATAAATACATCTAGTGTTGTTTCATATTAATAATCACTGACAATAAATAATAGCCTAGTTTTTAGGTTACAGTTTTTATTTAGATGCGACCAAGTAATATTTATAATAATTTATTTATAAGTCTGACGACAAGCATTTAATTTGCTGGTTGTGATCTCTCTGCTCCCAGAGGCAGACAGACTCCCGGAGGAGGACACCGACCTGTCTGGGGACAGGTACGGCCTCTCCCCGGCCTCCCACCTGGGCGAAGAGCCGGACTTTCCGCCCAGCTCTCCTCTGAGCTGCGCCGATAGTCTGTGCGCTCAGTCCCCGGACTATGAGGACTACTGGAGACCTCCGTCCCCCTCAGCATCACCGGGTACACACACACACACACACACACACACACACACACACACACACACACACACACACACACACACACACACACACACACACACACACACACACACACACACACACACCACTCGATAAGATCAGAACTTTTCAGGATGTCAAGCTTTTTTTGCTTATTAAAAATGTTTGCTTTAACCCAAATAATCAAAAATTAAATGAGACAAATATATTTTTTATTTTGCTGTAAAATAAAGACTCTTTTCTGGACTGATATTCCACACAGATGGTGTCTGGGGTGGGTGTGTTCACAGGATGCAGTGGTCCTGTCACATGAGGCTCTCTTTATTGTTGAATTCTCTGAGAGAACATTACATCCTTCCTCCTATTAGCTCTCTGAGGTCCTGTGGGGTTCTGAAAATGCTCACATTCAACCGTGTCACTGCTTTCATTAATGTTTCATGTCCTCTTCCAGTTGACTCAGAGAAATCCCTGTCTCCTCTGGTGGACGAGACCCAGCCCTTCATGGTTCCCTTTCGGCCTTACGCCTGGAGCAGCTACCCAGGGCCAGGGCTGAGGCCCCTGGACCCGGACCTCCATACCATGGATGTGGACAGAGTCTCAGCAACGATGGCCCTCTATGGTGACAGGGGCGCTCCTGCAGCCATGCTGGAGGAGCCGTATGTGGACTACAGGAGACATGCTGCTGCCCTGCTGTTCTCAGAGGCAGGCCGGGAAGTGAAGGCCCAGCCGGAGCTGCTCTGCCCCAGAATCATGCTCAACGGGGCCTACAAGTGTATCAAGTGTGGCAAGGTGAGGATAATATAATTTAGTATTGATATAAAGGAGAAAAGTCATAAATTAAAATATTTGATGTTGATTAATAAATCATCATTTAGCCTAAGGAAACATCAGCTGCTATTGAAAAAAACCCAGATCAACAGAAAATAATCTGATGGATTTTGGGTCATTTTATTAAATGTTATGAGGCACCGACTGTTAAACAATAAATACACGGATACCAGCTACATTCTGTCCTCATAACAATAGAAATGTAGTGTGAATTTTTAAAAATCACCTAATGACCACGTTTATTTTGGCAATTCTAAGTTATGTCTAAATATTTGTAAATCAAAATAGCACATTTAAAATAAATAATCTGAATTAAATCAGAATATATAAGGTTATTTAAAAGGTTTGAAATCTAAATATGAAGAGAGCTGTTTTAAAATTAACTTCTAAAATGTCAACCCAGACTGCTGTGAAACGGAAGTAGCCTACCAAAATAAAAGTGGGGTAAGGAGGTCCTGTATATAAGATTAAGTGAGTCTGTTCTACCATTAATGTTCCTACATTCTAACAGCACATTGACGTATGACGATTAAATCGACTCACTCATCATCAAAGGGACTGAGAAACCTTAAATAACTGATCCAGCTTTTATTTTGATAGGTTAGTGCTGTTTGAATTTACATGTTAACTCAATAACATTTTTGAACAAGGTCTTTTAATTTAAAAATTTGAACATATTTTAAAGAACACACAACACAAACCAAGACACAAAACAAAACCCACCACTACACTGGATCAAATACAAGAACAAACACAAATTTACTCAATAATTAGGTTTAAACCACTACATTTATATTTGGAACTGTTGCTTTCAGAATAAAACATTGTATTTCAAATTTAGTTCATTTTCATGTTTTTACATAAAACACTTTACTGGGTATCTCGTGTTTGGTTTTATGAGTCACTGAAAAGTGTGAAACAGCTTCTAGTGACCGCACAGTTTAATCAAGATGTTTCCTTTTTCATTTCCTCAAAAGTTCTATTTTGTTTGTTCTATGTTTCAGTGGCAATATTTAGATTTGATGTATTTGCTTTAACATTTTAACTTAGTCTGATTTAAATATTTACTTTTAACATTTGGATTTATGTTTGTACATTTAGAGAACATTGTAATTTTCTAAATAAAACAATTTGAAAACTTACTTGAAATTTTGAATATATAGCCTACTTTTTAATAATTGTATTTATTAGCCTATTTTATAGTTTATTTTAAATTAGATTAGACTTTAATTCTATCACATTTAACGTAATTTTAAATCTAAATATTTATAATTTGAAGCTAAATGTGAGTATCTGTGTTTGATCTACACCTTTATAATCGGCTCCCCATACTGTCCATCAGGTGTTTTCCACCCCGCATGGTCTGGAAGTCCACGTGCGCAGATCTCACAGCGGTACCCGACCGTTTGCGTGCGACATTTGCGGCAAAACGTTCGGACACGCAGTAAGCCTGGAGCAGCACAAAGCCGTGCACTCTCAGGTAAGCTCACGCGCCTCAAACCACATCCTGCAGCTCGCGCTTCTCTCTGTCATTGTGGATCATGTTCGGACCAGAAACCTAAAATAATAATAATAAAAAGTAGAATAAATCACTGCTCACTTTCAGGAAAGAAGCTTTGACTGTAAAATCTGCGGAAAGAGCTTCAAGCGCTCCTCCACTCTGTCCACACACCTGCTGATCCACTCCGACACGCGGCCCTACCCGTGTCAGTTCTGCGGCAAGAGGTTCCACCAGAAGTCCGACATGAAGAAGCACACCTTCATCCACACAGGTGAGAATCAGACTCAGTCAGAACTTAGAAAGGGAAAAATACCCATAATGATACTTATTTATGTGCGTTACTTCCAGGTGAGAAGCCGCACAAATGCCAGGTGTGCGGGAAAGCGTTCAGCCAGAGCTCCAACCTCATCACGCACAGCAGGAAGCACACGGGATACAAGCCGTTCGGCTGCGACCTGTGCGGGAAAGGCTTCCAGAGGAAAGTGGACCTGAGGAGGCACAAAGAGACGCAGCACGGACTCAAATGAGAGCAAAGCTGCACCATTCATTCTGATTAAAGGATGATTGCTGTTTGGAAGCGAGAGAGACAAGAGAGGCTCAGAGAATATATTTAATAATATACCTGGCTTTGTTTTCATGTCTTTATTTACTGAAGAAGTTTTAGTAAACAACAACAACAAGACATCATCAGCAACACTAATGACAATCAAGGTCCAGAACTCCAGAGTTGCGGACTGTAAAAAATCTGGGGATTTTTTTAATGATGAAGCATGAATTCAAAAACAGATAAAAATCTGCGCTTCTCCACAGACGCGGTTTGTTTTTAGATGCAGCGATGCGGGCAAAACAGGCAGCGCTGATGCTTCAGGTTATTGGGCTCATATGATGACGGAAAAACACACTTTCCCCTTTTTAAGGGAAAAAAGAAGAAACACGTTGTAAGACCCAAATTCTCATTTTTACAATTAGGATTTAAACGGAACCCTGGAGCAAAACTCTAGATGTAATAATAATAATAATAATATTGATAACGATGATGACAAAAACAATAATTACATTTATTATTATTATAATAATAATAAAAATAATAATAATAAAATAGTTGCTTTCATTATTATTATTTTTTGGAGCAGAATGATGGTGTTATGAGACATTTTCAAACAGAAACAAAAACCAATCTCACCATAAAACCTAAAACCTGCTGTTCTGGAGTCAGGTTGGGACGTCTCACCCTGTTGCTGCTGTGATTGTGAGACCCGGAGGCTTCTGTTTGTTTTGACCACCTTACTGCTGTGTTTGGATCCTAAACAATCTGAACAGATCACAGATCTAACCGTTAACCAGATACCTGTTACTGGTTTTTCTGGGGGTGAAGTACAGAAATATGAGCTGGGGGGAAAAATCATATATATATATGAGTTGGCTTATTGTGCTGGATACAATAGGGAACATTTGTATGTTTTTTCTTAACTACATCTGGGTAAGTCAAATACAGTGTTTTGAATTTGCTCTGATGATTTCTCCTGTTTTTGTATTTTGAAACATTCCAGAGTTTCAGATCACTAAACTAAGTAAATTCAGTATCAAAAATAACCAGAAGAAATAATTCAGTTAATAACAAGTGCAGTTTTCTAATGATGATGTTATTTATTAAGATAAAATGGCCTATAATAACTCTTTGAATGATGTTAAATAATGAGGTAATACAACATGTATAGTGGGAATAATAAAGTATTACTGAACTGAGTTGAACTGAATTGTAAATACTGACCCTGGCCCAAAGCTGGTTGTGACCTTCGAAGGCAACAGCTACCATCACCTGATAACTGCTGATGGGTCTGGTGCAGGATGTTTGTCCCTCTCTTCTTAGAATTTTTATAATTCAGCCTGATTGGAGGGTTATCCAGCGTTGTGTAAGGTCAAAGGTCAGACACACTCCTTCAGGAGTTGCTTGTATAGAACAGAGAATTCATGCTTCCATCAATTACAGAAAGTCATCCAGGATGGGGGTCATTAGGAGTGTTTTATAAAATATGTTTTTTATTTTTATAAATAAACGTGAGACGGGTCTTTGTGTTGCTTTTCGTCTGGAGGGGTTCTGGTTGTTGATCTCCCCCAGCAAACCATTTTCCTCCACCTCTTTCTTATTGTTGAATCATGACCTCTGACATGGTAACGGGTCAGGCCTGGAGTGATGTAGAAGCTGTTTCTGCTCTTGCATTTAATGGCTGAACAATGTGTTAATTTTTGTAGAACCTTTGAGGTACCTCATGTCGTCAGACAGGACATATTGAGGTGATTTCTTATTTCTACAGGTCTGGCAGTAATCAGGTCTGGTGAGGCCATAGAGGAACTGCTGTCATAATAATGAATCTAATCACAGCTAATTAAGGATTTTAAAAGGAGGTCTATTACTTTTTATTGGTTTTGATAGCTTTTTTCTCCTAATGAATGAAATCATTTTGCACTTTGTATTCTCTTTGCCTTTGACTGAAATGTGTTTGCTGATCTGAAACATTTAAAGTGACAAACAGAAGAGCTCTACCTTTTCACAGATGTGCTTTAATAATCCATTTCTTCTCTCTCAACATTGATTAAAATCACTGACTGACAAGGATTTTCCTTTTTCTACGCTTGACTTCCCTCACAAATCGTACAACACCCAGGCCTGAAAAATACTGAATATTTTAAAGCTCTGGATGAGCAAACTGAAGGAGAAGCTGGAGCGAGTCACATCACTGCTTTTGTCTCAGAAAAGAAGGTTACAAATTTATGCTTGCGTTTAAAATATTTCTGACCAACGGGACGAAGAAGACGTTGAGTCTCGGAGGTCTTCCTCTGACACGTGGCAGTGACGTCTCACTGCTTCAGCCGGGGTGTGAGGCTCTGTTCATAACTCTCCTCAAGCAGCAGCCAGCTTGTTGTTTTTACTGTGAATCGTTTCTGAAGATTCTCTCTGAAAGCAGCTCGTGTGAAATCTCAGAAAGGAGGTTTCCAAACAAAACCATTAGGCTGACCAGATTTCCTTCAAGGGCACAGGTGGACCCCACGGCCCCGAGGCATATCAAATATAAATACGCCTCCATCGATCCAGGAGTAATCAGAATGTTGCAGTCTGAGGCTGCATGTTGGTCTGCAAAGTGTTGAGAAACGTGCACACCACGCTTCAGCTGCACATGGAAAGGTATGGATGGAGACAGATCTGTGCAATTAGAAACTTCAGGGTGAGGGTTTGGTGGTTTTGGATGATTTATTATTAATCTGGAAATGAACATGAATAATAAAAGATTATAGGGAGACACTCTGGAGTGGGATGTAGAGTTTTGGGTAGGAATCAGCTAAAACTAACATATTTAAATCAGACAAAGCTACAAGCTATTATGACAGCTTTTATTTTATAAAGCAGACATCAGGCCCACACAGCTGGAAAGTGTCGATGAGGAAAACAGTTCCCTCTTTGTGACAGAAGGCAAAGAATAAATGTGATTATTGTCCCAGAGGGTGGAGCAGGCGGGCATGTTGTGTGTGTTGTCATAACAGCGTGGTATTTACTCTGCAGCGCCGTTCAGCACATTTCACACAGGTTTGACGAGATGCACAATGAGATGAGCTGATAGAGATGCAGGATTTGTGACGGCGAGCCGGAGAGAAAAAGCACTGATTAACAACCGCAAACAGAGGCGAGCAGATGGGAAACCAAACCGTTTTTACGCCGTCTGTTTATATTATCTGGGAAAGTTGCTGCATCAAAGAGACTTTTCTGCTTACCTGCAGCAACTAACCCCCCCCCCCCCCCAACACACACACACACACTAACTCACACACACCACCAGTCGGTTGACACGCCAACTGAGCTGGGACAGAAGAGGAGAAGCCGGGGCTCATATAGGACACGGCTCTTTTGTTGCACAGGCTTATTCATTATTCACCTGATCTGAAAAACAGACTGCAAACCAACTACACAGCTGTCATCAAGCAACAAGGCACACACACAAATTATTCATGATGCTACAAAGAAAAGGAACCTGGATGAGAGGAAAATAATAACAAGAGCCGTGAGGAGGCAGCTGACAGGCTGAACACGACACGTGAGGAGAGTCGACCTCCTCTGGTCGATAGGCTTCTCTCCTCGTTGGGGTTTATAATAACGTCTTAATTCATCTATAGTTTACTATCCTGTGAGAATTTCTTTAAAAGATGTTTTCACTGAAGCACAGACTAGAACTCCTAATATGAGCCATTTATAACGGACATGAATGTGATCTGGAATATTTATTAGTCTTTCTCCGTAGACATAAAACAATAATAAAACACTGTCCCATCACACCTGACCCAGCTACTGGTGTCCAGGTAATTTAAGAACTACAGGAGATATTTAAAGTCCAGCTTCCGTTCTCAAAGAACAAGCTTCAGCCATAAAGTTTCCCTTAGTCCCATTTCCTAACAATGTTAAAGCATAGGCACTGGCATGTTCTGTCACACCCCGCAGCTTAAAAAAGCCCAAAATGACAGTCAGGAACAGGGTGTTATGATTTTTTGTATTTTGTACATTGTAGACATAATTCACAAAATCCTGTGCACAATTCCTCATGGAAAACAATTCTGCTGAAGCAGGAGCTTAAACTCTGCCCCCTTTGGAGCTCAGTTAACAGTTAATAACATCAGTTATTCATAAAGTTGGACTTTTCATAACTGAAAGGTGTTGTTTTCCCCACAAACACAGTTTAGGTTTCATGATTTTAGATGTTTCACATTGAATGTTCAACTGACAGTTGATGATGTCACAAGCTTTTGAACGGTCTAAAGTGTTAAACCTTTTGCAAACACACTCTCCTTACTCCCACCACACATTAAACAGTCTTATCCAGTAAGAGCTGCTGGGAGCTGGTGCAGTCATGGTTTTCACCCTCTGTGTGTCTCTCACTGCTGTAGGACTTGTAATTTCCTCTGATAGAAGGTTGCCAAACTTTCATAGACTTCTGTAGAATTTGATCAGAAAATGTTCTCTTCCAAAATGGACATGAAGAGTCTGTTTGAGTTGTCATAAAAAAAAACATCAGAAACGTGTGACCATCTGGTCCTTCTGCTGCTGACAGGTCAAGAATGATTTACTTTTTAGTCTGAGTTCCTGGCTCAGTTTACTGTCAGACAGTGAGAAACACACACCTTTGGTTACCATGGTAGCCCTAATGAGCCACTCTCAGCAGCTTTAACATTTTGTGTGATCGTAGGTTTCTTTTTCCTTCCAATAATGTGGACATTTTCCTTGCCCTACCATATCTGGCTCATCTGAACTCAGCAAATATCATTTTTACTGATGTTCTTAAGTGTGTGTGTATGGGAGTTAGGGGTGTGTGTGTGTGTGTGGGGGGGGGGGGGGGGGGGGGGGGGGGGTAATGACTGTGCCAATGTTTTTAAACTTGTGTGGGAGGGATGGGAATGACGGTTATATAGGGTCATGTAAAGAGTTGCATTTTATGTTGGAAAAGCGCTTTATAAATAGTTTGATTTGATTGGATTTTGTCTCAGATTATATTATTACAGCGCTGATAGAAGTTCAGGCATCAGCTGCGTTTGCTCCTTCAGAATAAATTTCTGAAATGTGTCTTTTGCCTGGCTGTTTTAAACTGTCATCAATATGAGACTCACAATAAGGAGAGTTACTGTTGCAATGGGCTAATGGTAAATTCACAGATACAGGTGCACGTGTGTGTGTGTTTGCGTGTGTGTGTGTGTTTGCGTGTGTGTGTGTGCAGTGTTGTTTTCCGTTGGGCCTGTTTATAATGGCATGTCCCATGGTGATTTTGTGTTGATGCATGTAGCTTCAGCCATGGTGGCACACGCGCGCACACACACACACACACACACACACACACACACACACACACACACACACACACACACACACACACACACACACACACACACACACACACACACACACACACACACACACACACACAGGTGGAGGCCGAATGAGAGTCGACATCATTCTCTAGCCGTCATCCTTGAAAGCTTTCCATTAGCCGGGTTCTGTTCTGAGGGTCCGGGGCACTGAGCAGCATGAGTCCATGGGGGGGTCAGGGTAGGGTGGGGGTGTGTGTTGGGTGTGGGGCGGTGGGTAAGATAGGGACCTACAGGTTTGATGAAAGGAGGCTGTTGGCTCATTTAAAGACATGTTTACACGGTTCATTTAGCATCACATATCACTACTCTGTTTGGATGGGAGCTGTCACTCAGGAGCAGAAAGCCTCTGCTGCTTCGTCACGACTCCCTCCTCTCGCGGTGGTTTAACCATCTTTACAAAAAGAATGTCCCTGCTGCTACAACAAGCTTTAATCCTGCTGGCCTGGTTTTGTCTGAAGTGATGTCTAACAGCAAACTGATCCTGATGGTGACACTAAAAGGACCTCTGGTTGAGAGGCTTCCTAACTAAAGATTCACTTCTCACTCTGGGGGAAAAGAGCACATGAAAATGAAATCTTCAGACCATAACTGACAAGAACAAGAGCTGTGCAGCCTTTTAGAGTGTAAATGATTTTCAAACTCCCAAAACTCAGAATTTTAAACACAATGGAGTGCAAAACAGTGAGAAGTCTGCCCCCAAATCCTTCATAAGTGAGTTATTGTGATAATAAGATGGGTTCTAAAATACAATCTGCTCTGGACTCTGATTTTCAACACCTGGTTTTCCCATTACAGCTGTGGTTTCCATTAGAAAAGGTAGAGTAGATTTTTAGTTTAATTTAAATTTCCTGGTAAATAAAACCACAAACTTCCTCCAGGTTTTACAAACAAGCAGGCATGTGAGGATCAATCATAAAACTTCACTAAATACAGGAAACATTACAGAAGAGAAATAATGGACTTTATTACTAAGAACAAGAAACTAGAAAACAATCAGCCCAATAAATCCTGAGAATGAGATATTTTATTTTATTAAGGAAAATGAATGAGACCTTTTTTATTTTATTTTTATTTATTCTTTATTTAACCAGGAAGGTCCCATTGAGATTAAAAACCTCATTTTCAAGGGAGTCCTGGCCAAGAGGCAGCAAAAGTTACAGTTACAAAATTTTTCAGTTACACAGACATGTTATGTACAGAATTACAGAAGGCAGTTACAACACAGGGAATCTGTCTCAAGGGCTCTCAGTCTGGTTTTAAAAGTATTCAAGCAGATGAGCTCGGTTAGTTTCCAGTTTTCCTGCAGCCTGTTCCATGCAGAAGGAGCAGAGTGAACAAAAGTCCTTTTACCCAGTTCAGTGCGAGCAAACGGAACACAGAGTAACAACTGATCGTTTGCACGCAGACTGTGAGAAGTTACACTTCTCCGTGAGATTAAGTTACAGATGTAGTTGGGTAGTAATCCAAGCATGGCCTTGTAAATGAAAGTGTACCGATGTGCCAATCTCCTGGTGGACAAAGAAGGCCATCCCACTCGAGAATACAATTCACAATGATGTTTTTTGGCCTCAAAAGAAAAACACAGTTTATTTTGAAAAAAGTAACCCAGTCTGAGTTTGAGTTTCTTCACAAGATTATCTATATGGGGCTTGAAGGAGAGGGAGTCATCGAGCCAGACACCAAGGTATTTGAATGTGTGGACCACCTCTATGATATTTCCCTCCAGAGTGGTCACTAAGGGCATAGTTAGAGGTCTTTTTTTAGAGTTTGAAAACAACATTAGTTTAGTCTTGTCAGCATTGAGGACCAATTTTAACTGCAGAAGTGTTTGTTGGACCACATTAAAAGCTTTCTGTAAGAATTCAACAGCTTTATGTCTTGCATCTAAAACAATTAATCAGTTTTTTACACAAACTAATTTGTTTCTTTCGTTAAAATATTTAATATTTATTGTTAAGGGTAAAATATCACAATAAATGGATTTTTGCAATAAAACACTCTAAGTGTTGTATTTTTACCTGAGATAAATAACACCTAGTGTCCCAAATCTGTGTAACCCCAACAAATAAACAACATAATAAGCGTTCTTTGGCTTCACTAACGGTTTATAATTTCTTATCGTGTCACCTGCCCTTGGCGTTTCTAGGCCATTTTTGGGCCAAAACTCTTGTGCTTACAACCACATCAGACATCCAGACTAAACTCTTCTTATGCTGAGAAAGAATAAAGGTAGAATCTCACAAAAAGTCTCATAAACCATGTTGATCAAAGTCACATGATCTTGTGTGATGCACTGAGATCGAGCATCATCAGAACAAATGATTTGCCTGAATCTGTATTGACACGAAAACCATTTAATACCTTAATCAGTGCAGTCTCAGTGCTGTGGTGTTGCCTAAAGCCTGACTGAAAACCATCTAGGTTGTTTGTCTCCAAAAAGTTGTTCAGCTGGATCATAACTGCTTTTTCAATCATTTTCCCAATGAAAGGGAGATTAGAGATTGGTCTGTAGTTATTCATCACTAAGGGGTCTAGTTTGCTCTTGAGAGAGGGGGGGCACCATCTCCTCCTAGCATGCTAGCTAGCTGTTTCCTGTAGCAGGGGCGCTATCAGCCAGTGCCCCCGGAGTGAAATTAGTGAGTCCATTGGGTGAAATTCAGTTTAACCCAATTAAGCAAAACTGACAGTTTTATAATAAATACATGTATAAATATTGATGTTTTTACTTTTTAGATATTTTTCTCCCTTCACATCAGGGAGGGGGTGCCCCAGCGCCTCCTATAGATGAGCGGCTACTGTCATAGACATACATCCACACATCACTTTCTGAGAATTAATGAACATCCATCAGGTGGTTTGTGAGATAGCTTGCTAACAAGAAGAGATGTTTAAAGATCTAAACATGTATTCATCCTCTCTGGGTGCAGTAGTCTTCCAAGGATATAAACACACTTTAAAGGTGAAAGCTTCCCAAATAAACACAATGCAAACAAACCATGACCCAGTATTGTGCAGCCAGAGTGGAACACGTGTATACAAGAAGATTCAACGCCTCCGTCATAACACATAAAATGTCTTTCTACTTATATTATCTATGAAAAAGATTTGTGAGCGAGCGCACCAGAACAAGATGTAACTTCATGAAAGAGTCATCTCTTTAACTAGGCCTGATTGTAGCTATAAATCTTTCTAAAAAATTCATAAGATCCATTTCACAAATGACCAAGCCAAGCATGTGTCTGAACAGTAAGGAGAGGGAGGCGAGGCAGAGCCTGCAGCCGGAGGAAACGCTACAAAATGGAAAAGATTTATTCTCAGCCACGATGAAATATTTATACTGAAGCATTCAAGTAAAGTTACTTTTTGTGTTCTGATTTAATGAATGATTTGAGCGGTGGCAGAGCTGGGAGGCACAGATGTTGAGTGTGCTGAAGCCTGCACTAATGCCCATTCAGGGGTCTATGTGGTCATGTGTCAGACTGCAGCAGGATCAAAGCAGGAGGAGCTCCATTGTGAGGATCTGAGCATGGAGGAGAGAATGGTAAGTACCTCAACAGCCCCAGAGGTCCTCGCTGGACTGGGGCAGGATAAGACAGCAGGAATGGCAAAATCTTTGGAGGATGTTGTCTTTGATTAACCTCTCATAAGTGTTAGTAAGTCTAACGCATTTAATGCAATATCTGGTTCTTTTGTTAAAGACAGGCCACTCAACATCAGGCCCCCGCAGGACTGGATGGATCCACAGGACAAAGCTTCAGTCAAAAGAAATGGATCCTGGCAGTGCAGAGACTCTCCAGTTCTCCCTCTGGCATCCTCTGAAACATTAATGACCTCAAGCTGAATCTGATCTGCCCTGCTTTACTCAGTCCTTTATTTCCATTTTGAACATGCCATCCACTAATAACACTCAGTCTCATCAGGGACTAACACAGACAAACTACTGATCAGATGGGTCCGGGATGACCAGATCACTACGTGGGACATCTTGAATACTTAAAATAGGTGACAACATTTTGGCACTGAGCTTAAAAAATAAAGATTCGATGGGCTAAAACATAACTGTTGAGGTCTCATAATAGAAAAATATTATCTATTTAACACACTGCATTTTTATAATCTAAAGCCATACTATGCAACTTTTTCACATTTTAAAATAATTTTCTTGAGCCTGTATGTGCTAAAATGACCATTTACAGGGTAAATGAAGTGTCACTCAGACCCCCACCGCCCTCTGTGGTCAGAATACCGCACTTGCAACTTCAGAGTGGCGGGCTGCCACCTGCTGGACTTAGAAAACCTACGTACCTGGATCTGCAGTCTGCTTTCAGCATGTTTCCTGCATGTTTTAGATCATGAACACAGCTGATTTGTTTGATTTAGTGATGAACCGCTCCTGTAGACACTAATGAAGGCTGAGGAGACATTTCAGCAGTTAGATTACTGTGTTAAAAAGATGAACGCACAGCTAGAAGAGATAAGTTTTACTTTTATTTTGACAACAGATAATTAATAACATACACTAGGTGTGCCTTTAATGCTGTGACCGTATTTGACCAAAATGAGTGAAATAGTAATAGGTTAGGCTGTAATTATTATTTATGACTTTGCAGTATTCACAAATTAAATTGAGGCTTTTAAAAGCGAGTGTCAAAGTAAATGACTTCATAACATTTGTGAAAAGAACAGGTTCTTTAACTGAACTTATTGGTTTTCTAGCTCTTGTACATTTGGATAATCCACCATAAGGTCCCTTCAGCCACAGATGTGGACACACTATAGGATCGTGCTTTGTTATGATGAAGATTTTACAACACATTTTCTATAAAATAATGCCCATGCCTGGTGACCCTGGGTCACACAATAGCACATTCATAAATTCAAGACATAGTTAAAGATCAAGAAAAAAAAATGTTTTTTTCAAATAAACTCAACATTTCCAGTAAAAAAATGCTTTAAATAAAGCTATAAACTCCAAACTGGTGCTGATCAGATGACCTGAAAAGAATCAGTGGGTGGGCATAAAGTGCCAGGAGACATCTGTGGCAGGTGACACAGAAATGTTAACACTTGGCTGAATCCTTAAATGGATAAAGGGACTTAAAAAAAAGGCTAAAAGCTTCCATCACTTTTAACAAGAATGGTACCCTAAACACAGTGTGTCAGCATCTTTAAACACCAGAGAGAAGAGAAGATGACAAAATCATTCTGACAGCCAGTTCACATGTAACATCTCCAATTCATCCACCTCAGGGAGTTGCTGGGCAGCCTTACCCTGCTGCTGTGGGGGGAACCCAAACCCCGTGTGTGATAGCAGAGTGTGTCGGGCTGAGTTTGAGAGCCAGGACATCCGCTACTTATTGATCACAGAGCGACAGGGTGTCAGTCTCTACAGCCAGGAGATACAGCAGACGAGCAGCGGTTATCTGTGTCTGCTGAGGTGTTCGCTCTGCGCGTATTGATTGAAAACATCTCAACACTGGGAGGTGCCATCAAAACTCCGATTTACAAAGGGTTGAGCAGGCAGTGATGGAGTCTGGGATGGATTTGTTGACGCAGTTCCCCAGTGTTTGCTTCATGTCAGACAAACGCTGCAGCCCAGAACCGACTGAGGCATCCGCCCCGCGCCTTTGTGTCACCTTGGGAGCTTTCAACTCAAAGCACACTACATAAAGCAGCTTTGCAGCATGTTGAAAGATGTGAAAAGGACTAGGCTACATTGCCGCAGCAGCCTTTGCTAGAGCACAAACAGATGTTCCCTAAACACACGAACACACTCAGACTGCACCAGCGTCGCCTCTCTCTCTGCCCCGGTTGGCCACGTGGACAAAGCTTTTACAAAAAGGGGCCGAGGTCAAGATCAACCCTAGTGGGATCACATCTCCATTAGCTCTCAGTTCACTGGGGTATCTCTTTCTCCCCTAGGACGACCATCCTCTTGACTCCCCTCCAAGACTGACACAACAACAGCATTATGAACTCTTTAAAACAGAAAGGTAAGCTAGTCATTGTCTAATAGTTTTATTGATCTGTGGGATTTTCCAAATCACAAAGTAATGTAACTCCATAAAAAGTTATGTGAATCCACTTCACTTCTCTCTCCTATCTCCAAATAGAAGCACACTTGGTTTGGTCCCAGCATGGAGCTGGGGATTATGGGTAAATGTGTCCTCTTTGGTCTAAAGAACATTATTCCAGAAGTCTTGTGGTTTGTTCAGTCATACCATTTATGGACTAGAGACCTGTCCAGAGTGTCCACGACCTCTGACCTGATGACGACTGGAGTTTGGCCTCAGCTCCTCACCACCCCACTGACAAATGAGTGGTTTAGATGATGATGATGAAAAAGACTTACTCTAAATCTCAGTGACTAATATGAATTTAAAAATCAATCATTACCAAACAGACGTCTGTCAATATTAAAATCAAGACATGAAGAGGCTTTTCTTTTTCAAAAACCTCCTAGAGTTTATACATCACTTACTGAAGGTGTGATTTGCTTGATTTCACCCTTCAGTTTATCAGGCATTTAAAGTCACATGAAATCCTGTAAATAGTGAAAAAGCAGCCAAAAAAAGCAAATCTGGACTGTATAAAAATGTTTGAAAATCAAGTTCATATTTGTGGCGAAGAAAGCAGCCGCGTTACTAATGCAGGACCTGTGGGAGAGCCCCTAAAACAAGGTCAGTTTTTCCTGACAAGCACAGCAGGGCTTGAAAAGGTTTGGGGCGCACAGCAGAGCTTGCAGCAGAGTCTCCGGGGGAAGCTAACCGGATAAACAGTTCACTTAAAACCTCCTGCTCTCTAAGAGGTCACCAAGGAAATACCAAACGAAAAAGGAAAATGGAGAGGTTTTATAACATCCTCCCAGGACTGCTGACTGGTTTTGTACCACATGGTTCCACAAATACTGCACACATTTGTTGCAGCCACTAGATACATCAGTGCTACTTATTTATTTGCAATAATTAGAACTGCAGTAAGAGATTAATTTATGCAGTTGCAGTTTTTCTGATTTGCTAAAATACTAGACTCCATTCTCTAAGCACTAAACTGTTTTTTGAATCACACACAGTTTGAGCCAAACCTTTAATGTTCAGGTACTTAGACACAATTAGCAAAACTCAGTCACATTTTTCTCAAAACCTTAAACACATTCTCATCCCATAAACACGTCTCACACATGTGCAGCAAAACCGTAAACACGGCAGCAAAATGTGGAACACAGCTGTCATCTTTTACACACAGCAACTCAAAATTCAACACGCATGTTTCTAAAGATGTGATCAGACCAGCTGTGCAGGATGGAAGTAAGGATGTCATTCAGAGGGCTCAGGTGGCTCTTGTGCATCTACATGTATCCACACAAGATTCATTACTGACATTTGGGTGACTATTGTCCACCTTGTTCTTGTTCATGGGACGATAACAGCAGCAGGACAAAGAGTTCAACCCAATCTGAGAAGATTGTGTGTGGGCAGCACCATCAGGACATTTAGAGAACAGATAAATGTTCCATACTGCATCATATTGCTCATATTTCACTGTAAGTGATGCAATTTTCATTACAATGCTATTTTTACAGTTTTTCTTGATTGATTTCATGAAGCAGTCAAATCAAACTCCACATTCTCAGAACAGCTAACACACACACACACACACACACACACACACACACACACACACACCTAAAAAGTGATACTCATGGTCAAAGTGACACATTTTGTTTGCAAAAGGCTCTAACCACGCCAAAACATTTAATATATGAAACAAAAGCAAATTTTGCCTTCCAACAACACAACGTGTGAACAAATGAATGAGCTCTTCCGATCATCTTTACATAATGGACAACAAAATACAAAATACAGCACAGAGTCAGTGCACCATTGTAGCCTGTAGCTTTTATGGCAGTGCCATTTGTTAGCTGTCAATTTTGGCTTCTTGCAAAGAATTTGATCCAGGATCAGAAATTATTTGATGCTACTTTTATTAACTGCATGAACATTGCTTTATTTCAAACTGTGTCAAAACTGAAATACTGTAAATATTATAGACACAATACATGTAAACCAACATCTGTCACAGTATGATAAATTAGGAAAATAAATATTAAATCTATTATAGTAGGTCAAATAGCCACTATTGATACTCAGTCTCTTCTGTCTTTGACCTCCTCCATCCATGCTGACAAAGACCAACACAGACACCTTTTAAGGCCCGCAGACCAAGAGCTGATTTAAGATTTGTGTCAAACAGGTGCTTCAGGGATTTCATCCTGATGCAGTGATGAGTTTCTAATAGCTAGGAATAGGTGATTTCTGTTTGGTTACCATAGCTATAGAGTTTGGACTGCTTGAATGGTTTCCATGTTAACTGTTTGAAAAAGGATGTGGAAAATGTATCAATCCAATGAGAAATGGGTAACCTTTGATGTGGATAAAGTCCTCTGAACAGACCATGTGCACAAAGACACCATGATGAGGATTGAATATGTACTAAATGGATTTTTCCTTTTTTTTTTTTTGTTGGTGGGTATTTTTGTTATTTTTGTAATCTACATTCAGACCTGGATGCTGTGTCTTCAGTTATTTCATGGAATATCTCATGCATTTTCTGTGATGAATATATTTGTACTTGCTGTTTTTATGACATTTTGATGGAAAAGTTTGAAGTTTGCAAATTTGGTCATGGTTTCTGGATTTGTGTTTACGGTTTTGAGAAAATTGGTGGAGGTTTCAAAAAACATGTTTTAGAATTTCAGAAAATCAGTGACTCCCATGGAGTCTGTTTGTTATTCTGTTGTACATGAATGTGCTGCATGCACATGGTGATATGTGCAGTTCAGAGAAGTGATTGAATCTTATGCATGAGGTCACCTAACTATAGCATCACAAACACATGATGACACAAAGCAGGAGAGACAACTCGTCAGATCAGGACTCAGTGAAGAGGCACGTTCAAGTTCAGCTTCCCCGTTTTGTTCCTCTGTTGAGTTACTAGAAATATCAGTGGTTTAAATTGATAAAGGCTCCACAGATGAGAAATCAAGACCTTCTGACTTTACTACAGAAACGTTCACAGGAAAAAATAATGTAAAAAACATTATGATCCTGAACCAATGTCTTGATAACTGAGAGAGTTTTTTCTACACCTTGTTTCTCATATGAGTTGTGTTTCACCAGATAAAATATAAATGGTAATGTGATATCAGTGACCTGGCTGCTGGGTGCTCCCCACAGACCTGGGGGGTAAACAACAGTATCTACCCCTGATAGGGAAAAGCAATCATTTACTCAAAGAATTTAAATAATAATGCATATATTTTTTCTATTCTGTTATTAATGATCCATTACTTGTTCTTTTTTTAACACAGCGTAGTAAAAAGATGTTTTTTTACCTTGAAGCTGACGTGTTTCGGCTAACGACTCTAGCCTTCATCAGAGTTTTGGCTGGAGCCGTTAGCCAAAACATGTCAGCTTCAAGGTAAAAAACCATCTTTTTACTACGCTGTGTTAAAGAAAGAACAAAGTAATAGATCATGAAGTTACACACAACGAATGTACAAAAGAGTATTCTGTTATTTGTTTGTTCTATTTACCTCTCATCTTTCCTCCAAGCAATATCATTTGTTTAATATCTTGAATTCAGCAGACTGAGAATCTTCTAAAATGTAGCTTAAATCCATGAAATAATTCTAATAAACAAACTGTAAAAAAATTAATTAGAATGACTAAATATAAAAATAGGTATTGTTTATTAAAAAATACACTTATTTATAAAACACTTCCTATAAATTGACTCAGTATCTACACCCAGCAGCCTGCTGGGTGTAGATACTGGAAGGAGATCTGAGATCCTTAGGAAGCAGTCAGCTGGTAGAACCCCGGGTCAGAACCAAACAGGGTGAAGCTGCTTTTAGCTACTATGCTGCACACAGATGGAATCAGCTTCCTCATGACCTCAAATGTGCCTCAAATCTATAACTTTTAAATTAAAATTGAAAACTTTCATGTATTCATCAGCCTTTGAATGAATGTTTCTTATGCTGCACCATCTGCACTGTAACTGCTCACCCTTTATCTTTGCTTTTTAAAAAATCTAATTTTATTTGTGCATTTAAATTTTGATACTGGTTTATGCTGTCATATTGATGATAACTGTTTTCTTGCACCTGCATGGAAAACACATTGAATTGCCTCTGTGTATGAAACGTGCTATATAAGTAAAGGTCCACCTTAAAAATCCTTAAAAAGATCATCATTATCCTTCAGATTCATTCAGAACTTGGTACGAAAGCATTTTTCTCACATCTTTAGAATAATCATTGTCAGCCTTAACATTCTCTCCTGTCTTCAGATTGTTGATTTTATCTTTTATTTTCATCTAGTCTGGCATGGCTTTTATATCAGTCTTTAAATGCTTCAGTTTATTTTATATAAATATGTCCATTTGATTGTAGCTTCTGTTCTCCTGTAGTTAGTCTATTATTTAGATCATAGCCACCATCTTTACCAGGACTTCCTGTATGGTTAGGTTTTGGTTAGAGATGGTTTTAGGTAAGATAAGATCTTTATTTGCTATTTACACACATATAAAAAGTATGGGTACACTAGGAATTCTTGTGCAGAGCTTAAAGCCAAAACAACAGCAAAATAAAAAAATAAATAAAAGAACTGGCAACAACATCAAACACAGCAATGAGCAGTAATAAGTGATGGTAATATCTTAAATAAAGGATAAATAAAAACATAAACTAATAAATGTTTATTGTTAGATGTGAATGCCTTTCTCAGGACTGGCACCAGTCTGTGTATCAAATAGCTCCACCCTGAGTACAGAGACTTTTAAAAGGCTTACACACATTTTCATATACACGAATCTGAAAGACTTTATTTTTGGAAATGTGACAGAAGTTATTTATCCCACAGTGTGACTGTGTAAAAATGTCATTTTGTCTTTACCTCCACCCCATATGCACCCGCTTTCCCCCTTTGACATCTCGTTTCTGTGCTCTCATGTATTTGTTTACTCACACAAACATGGAGATATGTGAGGTTTTACCTTTCTAAAAGCTGTAACCCTTCTACATGTCTGCCTAAGTGCGTCCTTGGAGTGTTGGCATTGTTATGACTGTGTTTACAGCTCCTGATCAGACAAACAGCTCCCTCCTGAGTCAGAGAAGGTTCACTGCATCAGCCCAACAGGTGCTGCTTAGTGAGGATCAACTAATCAGCAAGAGCTTCTTCACATTCATCAAAACATCCTGTTTTAAATCAGTCTGTATCTTCAAATCAAAACCCTTTAAAAGCAGAAAGTACTTTGTATGTCAATAAACTAAGACTTAATTATTAGATTTTATGTTATAAAAAGTATTCCTGGTATTTGCTTCAGTGTTTCCTGCATGCAGGAGTGGTGGTGAAATAAAATCTCATCAGATGGCAATTAAGGACAACAAAATCCTGGACAAACATGGAGCTATAGAGGCAGTGTGTGTGTGTGTGTGTGTGTGTGTGTGTGCGCGTGTGTGTGTGTGTGTGTGTGTTGCTCTGTGGCTTTTGTCTAAAGCTTTCATCAAACATTAATACAAAGAGCAAACCTCAACAGCAGATGTCAGCTAAATCCGACCGTTCAAACACGCTCCTCCACCTACTGAAAATCAGGACGTGAGGTGTCCCTCTGCTGATGATGTCAGGATGAAGCAGGAAGTCAGTGATTGGACAAGTTTTAGAAAACAAAGAGGGAAAGAGGATGCAGACCTTAGAAGCCTTTCTCAGGATTAACATGATATCATTAGGGCTCTTAATCCCTCCTTCTACATTTATGATTGAAGCATCTCAGCTGTCAGGACTGGATTCAGCTCACTGTGTCATACTAAAGCAGTGCTTTAGCCATAACGTGTATATGTTTTTTTTTGTTTTTGTTTTTTTTGCAAACTGTTTTATAGGCTCGCCCACATGGTATAAAATACAATCATTTAGGAAGCTGAAAGGAAATCTGAAAAATTGTACAGGGTTTGGAAATCATTGCTGGGCCTTTGCCAAGAGAATTGAATCTATTAAGATGTAACTCAGAAACTGAAAAGGTTTCATTGACCTGGTAGATGTTTATCATTAAAAAATATATCATATAAAGGTGAGGTTCGCTGAGAAACGTGTAATACTTATTATTTAACACGATTGGTCACTCTAAGGGTCACACTCAACTCAACACTCAACACTCAACGTGAAAATGGTCTTCTACCCCTATTTCCTGCATTAGTCACCAATAGAAAATAGACGTTGGAAACTCTCGGGTCAGAAAAGCCCCACAAATCTACGTCACACTGTTAATTAGCATTCATGGAATCACCCATCTTGACTCACGATGGGGAAGGCTGTTGTTGGTTTAGTGTCCAGGAAACAGCAGAGAACGTCTCGTAGAAGCTAACCGTTAGCATTAGCAACTCCACCACACAGCAGAACTCCTCCAGGCTTGGGTTATTTGTGGAGATAAAACATCAACGTTGCAGAGCAAACAGAGCCAGTGGAAGAATTGCGTTGCTGTTATCCAATCAGAGGTGAAATATTTGCAAATCATGAACATTAATGAGTAAGACTCAAAATGCTGCCATTTTCTGCCCCCCTCTCCTCTGACAAACTTCTACTTCCTGAAACAGGAGCGTGTGAGCTTTGTTCCCACAGAAAACAACTCACGAGACATTCATCTATACTAGACCACAGCAGATTTAGTCTACTGAAAGAACACATGTAGGCCTACTTTAAAGGGGATTTTCTCTCCATTTTTGACAAATGGACCAACATAATAACGTCCTAAACAAATACAGAAAACATCTAGTGTTCTCAAACGATCTGTCTTCTCTCTAGTTCTCTTGTGTCACAAGAATACCTGATACTTGTACTGCTTTTTTCCACTTTGGACCTTCCTATTGAACGTTTTCTTTCCCCCTATAATCAGAAGCTATTTCTGCACTATTCATTTTACGATTGAGCCTGTTGGTTGACTAGATCCTTCCAGACAAGTCCACCTCTCCTGTGACCACGCAGAACCGCCCTGGTGTAATCCTATTATGAGCACAGCACAAAGGAGCCTAAGAGGTTTACGCGGCTGCTTCTGACACACTGAGTTGGTTTCTCTCCCCTGAGACGCCTGGAGAGCTGCACATGTGATCATTTGGACTAGAAAAGCACAATATCTATTGTGCAGTGGTGACAAGAAGACATATTGGTAATAGGATTGTTTGTGGGTGCTGAGTAAATACTGATGATGAATGAAGATAAAGTGAATGAGATAATCCAGAGATGGGTAAGTCAACGATATTTCATCAGCACAACACAAATAAGATGAGAGGATTAATTACAGAACTACCAACGCTGCCTGGCTGCAGGATTCTGCTTTTATGGGAAACTTTAAATCTTGTCTGCTTTGATAAATTAGCTACTAGCATCAAAGTAGTGGCTGGGGCTTGTTTTACATTGAGATAAATGCATATTTGTTTTATAACAAACAGAATTGCTTATAAAGAAAGGGTTTATTATTATTAATTAGTCATAGTAAAGTAGACCAGAGCAGCACATTTGATAATATCCTTCCTGCGTTCAGCGAGACACTCCAGAAGAACATTTGAAGCTGGAGGACTATGAGCAGCTCCAGACTATCGGAGCAGCCTGTCTGCATGAAGGTGACAGTGAACGACTCCTGAAATTTGTTCAAGATGAGAAAAACCAGGTACTTTCACTGCTGTTGCCACACCTCACACATAGGAAGTGAGAACAGACTGAAAGTCTGTCCAACGGCACTAAAAGCACTCACCGATGCAGCAGCAACAGTCACACACCCGATGCAGCGGCAGTAGACACCGCGCTGATGCTGCCTGGCGCCTGCTGGCCTACTGACCTGAAGGTGTCGAGAGGAACAAGCAGATATGAAGTCAGATTTCTCGCTCCACCGATAACCTCTTTTAAAACTCTCTAAGTGCCCTCGCTTGTCACTTCTTTCCACGCTTCATGCAGTTGTGTACAGCCTACTCTGAAATGCACATTTTGTTACTATTTCCACATCAATTATTTAATACTTGACTAACGTCTAGGTATTGGCACAAATATTAATCATAACAAAATACCTCAGTTCTTCAGATGATAGTTTATTTGAAATTCTAAATAAACGTATGTCCACTCCATTTCTGATGAAAGCTTCAGGCCACAAAAGAAAGTCTCCTACTTCTTCCCTTTACCAGCCTGTCTGACTTTAACTTCTTAACAAAAGGTTAACAGACATGTGCAACTGAGAAATCTGCTGAATACCATTTTTAATGTTTTTTCAACATTAGGAATGTTTAATAGCAACTTTTACCTGCATGTGTTTATAAGCATGGGGACCTTCTTTCTAACCCTCTTTTTGATGCACACAGGTCATTGTGAAGTTGATGGGCTGTGGCCTCCTGGCACCTCTTGTATGTGAAGTGGTTAAAAACAAGGAGAGCCGTGATCACTGCCAGGCTGCCATCACACAGCTGACTAAGGTAGGTTCAAACAGTCCATCTTCAGTTTGAAGTTGTAGAAAACATTTTTTTTGTCAAAAAAAATAAATAATGAAATGGTTCTCAGTGTCTGATGGTGACCCAATCATGACACGATTATTGTCTGTGTGTCTGTGACATACAAGATGAAAAAAGTTATAATTCTATAATTATATATTAGTTTTAACTGCCGGCTCTATTTATAGACTTGCAGTCCAAAGGAACTCATGCAGAGCTTCCTTGAAGTGATTGAAGACACTGATCCAGGTGTCATTTCTGAGACCATATTAGCCCTTCTCCCACACCTTCAAACAGGTAAATGAACCTTCTGCTAAATATTTATTTCCCGCTAAACATTCTTGCCCAAAGGCAGTGTTGCCATTGTTTTATAACACAATGTATAAAGTGCATTTACAGAGTGATTGTGAACATCTTTATCAAAATGTGTTGTTTGACCCATAGTGGAAGAGCTTCAGAAGCTACATGCTAACATTTGCTGATTTGTGGACTTTATCAGAGCAGGTTTATTATGCAGGAGTGTCTCAGATCTGTAACCTAAATGCAAAAATTCAACACCACTTTAAGTCTGGAGACTGGGTTTTATTAGCATAGTTGTTGTATTAAACTACCTTTATTATAATTAAAGAATAATTAAGTTAGAGGTGTGCAAGCACAGTGCATGAATGATTTACTGCTGTTTTTCCAAAACATGAAATTTGGCTCCCTCTACAGCAAGTGAATGATAACTGGGTGAGAGAGTGATGATAAAAACTCTTTCTTATTGTTCTAAGCTCTTCTGCAGCTGGATGAGAGAAAGGCAGCCAGTGTGGGTCTGGTTTTATCAGCCCTGCAGAAGCAGCTGTCCCGGCTGCCTGTCCCGTACACACAGCAGCAGGAAGAGGCTGACCAGTACGGTTTGTGTCGTTGCTGCAACGCCTTGACTGCATTCACTGAGCCTTTTGTGAAGGAAGTGAATAAGGATGAAAACTTGATGACTTCTGCTGAAGATGAGGAGATGAAGACTGAACTTCTGAAGTTGTACGTTTTAGTCGAACCTGTGAAACAAAATCCCATTGATTGAATATGCATACTGGAGTGTGTGGTCTTCAGCTATTAAAGCTTTAGATGTTCATGTAAAAAATGATTTTGATAAAGTTTGATAAAATGTTCAGAGAGAAAGTTATTTAAAAATGTATTTTGCCTCATTTAGCTGCATGAGGAGCTTGAGGGAACCTTTGCTTGAAGCTGAACTGAACCAAGACAGAAAATCAGCACTGTGGCTACACGCGGTGGAGATAATGGTGTGAGCCTTTATTTTAGACGTTTTCATACTGAAGGGTTATTTTACTGTAGCTCAGATGAACTGATGTTTGCTGCAGGGGATTCTATCCGCCACCAAAGAGTCTCTTTCTGGGCTTCTGTTCTTCACGTCCTGGAGGAGAGGAACCCTGGTGGACAACAGTCTGTCCAAGGAATCAAGAGCATGTTTGTCCTATTTGCTGTTTGTGCAGCTCATCAGCATGGACAGCTTCCCAGCAGTGTTCAGGTGAGACTGAAGGAGTCATTCATTTGTTTTTATATTTCTACATAACATGTATCTGAACTGTAAAATCTATTTTCATCTAACTCTTCCTGCCGTTCCAGTCCTGTGTTCATTCTTCAGAGCAACATGGAACACATCAATCATCTCCTCAGTAGGTACGCTACCAGTGCAGTCTGATGCGAAAGAGTCTTGGTTTCAAACAGTGATGTTCTAACTGTTTGCATCTTGTCTCTGTGAAAGCAAAAAAGAGTCACATTTGCTCAAAGGACTGGTGAGAGCTGTTGGACGTGCAGAGAAATCTCAGTGATAGGACTAGGAACTGAAGCAGGAGGCTGAGTTTTACTGGTTTTTTTTCTCTCACATAATTTTTAGGCACTGTTTTCAAAAAGCTTGGAGAAGGTAGAAGACAGCAGCCTTCCAGTGGGTCTCCTGAAGCTGAAAAGCTTCTGTAGAGCACCACAGGTGAACCAGCATGTCTTTAGACTCTGTTTGGTGTTATTAAAAGGGATATATTATGACTTTTAATCGTAAGTTATAATAGTTCTATGGACGATACGAAACATGTTTATGAAGTTCTTTGTATAAAATCCATCTCAAATTAATTTGAGCCGTTTTATTATTAACATTTTCAGTACCTTCCAGAATGAGCCATTTCAGGGCTCTGTCACTTTAAGGACACAAGCTGGAGCTGGCCACGCCCACCCATCCCCCACTCAGGCTAAGCCTAAGTCATGCCCATCTATTTTCCGGACCATGGGTCCCCAACTGCCAAAAAAAATTTGTGGGAGTCTGTGAGAGGATAAAAGTTATTTTCTGATTCCGTTTGATATGTGCCATGGATTTCACATATGATCTTTGTGAATTTCAAAAGTTATTTTAGGTTTTGTGTGAAAAGACGTAACAGAAACGCAAATTTTTACTTCACAAGTTGTGTCAAATAAACTAAAATATCTCCAAAAAAAACTCAGATCTGTTATAATTTGACATTTTGAGAATATATTTGAGATATATTATAATTTAATGCCGATATCAGCTAATATTAACAGTAGATCAATAATGTTGAACATCCCTAACATATATATAGTCAGATAGGGCAGATTAAAACGTGATGGTGTATTTTACTCAGAATAAGAAGGAAGGAGCAGGAGCTAATGTGAGTATCTTAATGTGTTTATTAAAATGAATGAACTCTTGTGCTTTAAGTAATAATTGCTGCTCTGGATTTCACAGAACTTGCGGTACGTTCTTATAAACTGCCCCATGCAACACTTGGTGAGTATGTTTGTGATACAGTGAAAAGATGAATTTGCTGTAAATGTGATTTATTTATTTGTTTGTTTGTATCGTGTTTGTCCAGAGAAAATCAGGATTGCAGGTTTTTCAGCTCTTTATCGACAAATTAGATGCTGAAGCAAAGCACAAATTTTTCAGGTGAGAGTTTTAAAAGCAAACATATCCTGATTGTCGCTAAACTGATTATTATTAGAAGCTCTGTTGTGTAAATCTCGATTATTGATTAAACATATTCATTTAGCTTTGAATTATACTTTTTTATAGTTTTATTCCTCCTTCGCTGCAGGTGCATGCTGAGAAACAGTAACCATGCAGGCGTTGAGGGTTATATAGTCAAGAACATCAAGAATGAAATACAGTCTTCCATGAAGGTCAGTTAAAAACAATAACCTTTTCAGGACATTATCCAATAAAATAAATAACAGCGTTGTCCTTAGATCTGATATCTTAATCTGAATATATTTAATCTGTGATAACTCTTCTGGCAGGGAAATGCAAATAAATGGTTCCTGGGACCAGGCCTTCTGCCATTGCTAGAACTGGTGCTGTATTTACCACAAGGTGCAGAGACAGACGTGCTCACCAACATGGACAAGTGAGTGGTATAAGCAAAAAGCTCATTTTTACCGCTGCTCACAGAGAAAGGTGGGTGGTCATGTTTTTACCTATCTGGGTGCATTTTTTGCCTCTTAGCAAACAATCTCACAAACCACTCATCAAACTTTAATGAAATTCTCATTAGATGCACATATATGGCCCTTTAAAATATTGCCACCATGGGCATTGCACTCATCTCAAGCTCAAGACCATCCAGACTCTTTACCTGAGTCGTTCCATGATGGTGGAATGAGTTACTGGGTGCTACCAGGACAGGAACATCTTCAGAAACTCTTGAAGACCCAGCTAGACGAGCTCCTTCCCTGCACCTCCCTTCCTGCTCTGCTGCACTCTTTGTGCACCTCCCCTTATGCTTGCACTCTTTTTCTACAGTCACCCCTGACTGGAGTGCTTCCCTCTGATAGTTTATTGTTCACCTCATCTGCCACAATCAATGGCTAAAGCTCCTCAGCTTTACAGAGAATGGTAAAAGTTTCAAGTGACAGTAGCTGAGAGTGATTCACCACACACAGATTTAGTTTAAGCTTGATAAATACGAGCATTTTGAATCAGCATAAATCAATGCTTAAACGTTTTGCAACAGAAAAGGAAATTTTTTTATTAATGGTTAAAACAAAGTCTGCATTTTATCTGATATTGATCTGAATAAATACAAAGTGAGAAATATCTCCAAACTGCAAAAGTTGGTGTCAAAACATGAACTTGAAGTGGTTATCCACACTTTTATCTCCTCCCGTCTAGATTACTGTAACACACTTTTCACATGTTTTAACAAAAAAGCCCTTGACCGCTTTCAGTTGGTCCAGAACTCTGCAGCGAGGCTCCTAACTGGAGCAAACAGAAGAGCTCACATCACTCCTATTCTGATGTCTCTGCACTGGTTACCCATTAACTTCAGAATTCATTTTATAATCCTGACTAGAACTTTCAGGGCTCTACATGGTCAAGCTCCTTCTTATATTACTGAACTGTTACAGCCTCATGCTCCAACCCGAGCCCTCAGGTCCACCAACCAGAACCTTCTAGAATATAAAAGTTCAGGTGATCGCTCTATCCATGCTGTTGCACCTCAAATTTGGAATGAACCTTTTATCATACGTTGTATTGACAGTCTGGACACCTTTAAAAATAATTATAAACATAAAGCTATTTAAAATTGCTTTTGCTTAAATCTTTTGTAAGGTTTTTATTTGTTTTATGATCTTTTTGTTTTTAATCGTTTATTCATTTTTGTTCTTTTTATCATGTTTTACTTTTATTTGTGAAACCTTTGTGATTTTTTCTGTGAAAGGTGCTACATAATTAAACTCTACTTATTTACTTTTACTAACAGATGTTCTGCTGTGTTTTTCATCCAGAATAATGGAGACATTGAATCTTCTGCGCTATTTGTTCATCCGAGACCAACAACTGAAAAGCAGCGTAAGTCCATCTGAATCAGCTTGTGACCCTAACTGACCCTAACGCATTTCACCCCTCAGGTAGAAATGTGGATGGAGCTGTGCAGGATCAAAGACCAATACCTTAAAATGGTGCGAGTGTGCATCAGCATGTCGAGAGCGTATTATTCTGCTGAGCTGAAAGCACTGAAGGAGGATCTACTGCTAAAAGCAAAAGGTAGAAATTAGCTGCGTCTGTGTGACAAATTATGATTCAGCAGAACACTGAATTTCTATTATCTTATAGAAGCCAGAGATGCAACTAGAGCCACCAGATTAATCAAAACCATGACAGCAAAGGATGAGAAAGTGTCTAACATGTCTCCAGAGGTCCAGTACCAGGTTTGTTTCATCTGTATCGTTTTATATTTTGCGTAGCGGCCAAGCTGATTGTTGTCTGCATTCTCAGGTGCTGCAGAGTGCTTTGGTGACGTTTGACATGATGGAGAGTGTTGTAGTCCGAATTGAAGAGATCACAGAGGAAAAGCTGACCAAACTGCACTGAGACAGCTTACAGAGTACATTTTAAACTCTGGGTCCACTAATGAATCCTGCACACTGTCCTGATGTAATCGAGAGAGAAAAGCTATCTGAACTAAACCTGACCTTATGCAAATACGTCATTGACCTCTAAACACCTTTGGAGGCAACAATCAAGCATTTGTGATAGTGAGTCTTTCACATTGCTGTAGAGGAACTCTGTCCCCAGAACTGTTTAATGCAGTCTCATTGGAGGTTTTCCCAGCATGAACGGCCTGTTTAGGGTTAAAGGTCAGACATTCTTGTTAGGGATAGACAACAATGCATCAGCATCAATATTAGTCCTTTGTTTACATATCGGTATCGGTCCAATAAGGAAAATCGGGCTGATATTAACAACTGATATTTAGTTGCTATTTGTGTGTTTTGGGAGGGGAAAGGAGGTGGTCAGGGGGTAATTCTTTGGTCATGTGACAGTGATGGTAAACATCTCAGAAGTGTTAATGTGTGTGTGTGTATTTGTAATTTTATATGTATGTGTATAATTGTAATATTGGTAAATATAACTTTTCGGCCGCGACAGCAATATTAATATTGGATAATAAATATTGGGCCAAATGTTCATATTAATCTCAAATTCTTCAAAGTTTTCCACTAGGGATGAAAAAAATCAAGCAAGTGGCCCGGGTCCTGAAGCAGAAAATCAGCCAGACATCACACTACCACCTCCGTGTTAGACTGAAATGCTGCCCCCCCCCCCAAACTTTGTCTTAATATCAAAACATATTTGATCATTCATAATGACTTTAAACATAAAACACAACACATCATCTAGCTGAGAGCTGAAGTCGTGTGTTCCTAATTGACATTTGGAATAAATAGAATGCCCATCTAATAATTAAATAAAGAAAAATTATTGAACAAATATAGACCATGTTTTGTGTTTTTGAGCCTTTATTTTTGAACGTCAGCATCAGAACTGACTGAAGCTTCTTAGCATTTGCAAGTGGTGTACTACTGATCTGAATTCAAAATGAGGAAACCAATCCTATAAGAAGACTAGAGGTCATTCTTATTATAAACTTAGCTTCAAATGTGTTTTACTTGTGCAAAGAATAACTGTTATAATAATAATGTTATAAAACAAAAGTGAATCATGGACGGGTTGGCTTGATGTCTCTCAGGATGTCCCACACAGAACCGTTCTCAATGATGTGAGCACGGACCTGAGAAATGCGAGCTTGGATCCTGTCAGCATGTGGCTTACTGGTGGCCTGCAATAAAATATGGTTTTCATTACTTTCCCAGGTGAACAAAATAATATTGAATTTGTTTAGCAGATTTTTATAAAGGCCACCTTGGCAATTGCCAGCATTCCTTTGACTATTTCTGCAGCGTTTCGAACAGGCAGGATCCTGAGATTGCTGCCAAAGAATCTGGAAGAGACCATTTGTTCCATTTTTACAAATAAGCCAAATTAACATGTAATACAAAAAATTATTTTGTGTGTTGATATGAATCATATTGCCCTTCAAACAAAATGACGTTTAGGAAATGAAAGATTTTGCAAAGAGATGACTGTGACTTAAATACCTGCTCTGAATTTCTGTCAAAGTTTGCAGTTGTCCTTTCCCAGAAAAGGCAGCAAGTAGAAGTAAAAAGCAGTTCCTGTGGACTTGTGTGAACTTCTTTATGAGCTCAGAGAGTTCAGAATATTCATGGGACTCTGGGAATCCTTGAGGTTCAACTAGCAGAAATGCAGTACCTAGGAAATGAAAAGTCATGAGTTAACCAAACACTCACTGACCACTTTAGCTACACCTATGGACCCTCTTTTGCCTTCAGAACCGCATTAATACATCATGTCATGGGTGATGGAAACATCCCCCAGAGGTTCTGGTCCTTATTGACATCATCACACAGTTACATCCATGATGGGAATCTCCCGTTCCACCACATCCCAAAGGTTCTGGACTGGACTGAGATCTGGTGACTGTGGAGGTGGTTGGAGTCCAGTGAACTCATTGTTATGATCTAGAAACCAGTTAGAGATGATCTGAGCTTTGTGACATGGAGCTTTATCCTGCTGGAAGTAGCCATCAGAAGATGGGTCCATGTGTTCATTAAGGGATGGACATGGTCAGCAACAATACTCAGGTAGGCTGTGGTGTTTAAACCAGGCTCAGGTGGTACTAATGGGTCCAAAGTGGGACCAGAACATCTCCACACCATCACACCACCAGCAGCAGAATGAAGCATTGATACAAGGCAGGATGGATTCATGCTTTCATGTTGGTGACACCAACAGCCACTGTTGTGTGTGTGTACTTGTCTTTATATGTTTAAGTGGACAGATTTTGACTTTAAAACCTGTAACATGTGGACATTTGGCTGGTCCACACAACACAAAAACCCCTAATACTTTGTTTTAGAGGTATGGTGTGAATCAAATTTTGGTTTAGTTTAGGCGGGTATAGGTTAGGTTTGTTGGAGCCACTAAAATGTTAATAAGTCCACACAATGATACAAATACAAGTATGTGTGTGTGTCCCACCTGAGCAGTGTAAACCTTAATTTGGTAAAAAAAAAAAAAAAAAAGTGTCAAAATGATTAAGAACCGTTTATTTAAGGTAAATATAACATGTTAATTAAAAATTAGTACAGATGGGCACACATGTGTTTGATACAACTTATTAGTTTTACCTGACGGAGGGAAGATAACAGATCCAACCTCAACACTGTCAGAGAGCCTGATTCGGTGCTGATGAGCTCTGAACATTCCGCAGGCTTCATGGTTCTGCCCACAAATAACATAAAGATAGAATAACAATAAAACCCACCGTGAAATATAAATAAGACTTCTTCAATCCACTGAACCTGTATGCTAACGTGTTAGCTACATTTGTGGAAAAAAAAAAAAAGTCGTCTTTACCTGAAGAGATGAGCTCATTATAATTGTTGTTTTCCACTGAGTAGTTTCGTTTGTTGCCATTTCACTTAGTAGGAAATGAATGACGAAGCGTTGAAAACAATCAGTTACATCAGGAATCAAATACGTGGTGTGGTTTCTGTAAAGCACCACTAGATGTCGCTGTTGTTTAGGTTATTCAACATGGTTTTTTTCCCCACAGAAAAGGGTCTGAATAAATGTCTAATCCAACATTACGTTTAGTGAAAAATATTAGAATATATGAGAAAATATATATTAAATATATATATTTCCCCACAGATATTGCTCAGAACTGATGTCTAAGTTGTAACATTGTAATGTTTATGCATTAATGTTGACACAGTAGCTCATTGGCTGATAGGATCAAGATTTTTATCAATGTTTACATGAAAATAATTCTAACTTCCTCTCAAGGAACATATTTCCAGGGCTCCCTCTTCACTATAAGGATGTTGTGTTCGGTTGTACTTCCTGCCAAATTCCACAATGGCAATTATCAATTCTCACTAAAAGTGTAAAGGAAAACAAATCCACCGTTATGCAATAAGGCCTTTTGACATGAATTTCAGTGCTTTGTTCAACATTCCTGATAACCACAGCTATCGCACATTACTCCTGTTTGATTTTTCCCTTTTCAATCACTTTTGTTTCCTTAAAAACTGGATTTACATTTCTTGGCCTTCATAAATTTCTGATGGTTCCAAAGTTTACACGTAGAAATATAACTTTATACATGCATAGGAAAAAGTACTTTATTAATGCAACTGACAATTGAACTCAAATTAAAATAAGATCGCATTTTTTATTTTTGGGAAATAAAAAATAATCAAACGCCAGGACTACAGTGTTGGTGAAACATCTTTAGGGTCAAACTTAGAAAAGAGCTTAACCTGCTACGATAAACTGGTCCAAGACACTTTGACCTCCAGGGACCCTGAACAGGATTACGCAGGTAGAGAAACGGAGTGAAAGTGAGATGAACACATCCTTTTACTTTCCAGAAACACAAATCTTTATTTTACACACAATGTAAGTCTGTTTATTTCTTCTTAAGAAACGTCAGTAAATCATATTATAGATCTAAAGAAACATGTTTCTTCAGTTTGAGTCATGTCCTCTACAGTTTTGAAAAGGTCACCAACTGACCAGTTAAACATACAAAAATATTTGCATGCACAACAGCCCATCGGTTTAAATAAATGGTCCTAACAGGTATAGTAAACAAACTACAGAGATCTGTACAGACCAGGAAACAAAGAGACAAATTATTTTAAATTAAATAAATTAAGACAGTTGCTGTGATTGTGGGACCGGTTGTCTTGTATGTGGTCAGTGATGTGTTTCCAGCTCCACGATGGTCCACTCTCCCTGTGGAGAAGCAGCATCTTCTGGAGAGAAGCTAGTCACGGTGATGCTGGTAGACGAGTCCTCCATGGGTGAGATCAGCTCAGCCCAACGTTTGCAGGTCTCTCTCTCTGGGGACAGAAATGCCTGCGAGTCCAGGCAGTCACGAGACAAGGACAGTGTCTGCTTGATGAGGTACTGGGCCAGGTTGAGCTCCTCAGGAACAGGGTTTGTGACGCCCAGGTTGGACTCGTGGTCCGAGAGAAGCTGCCGCAGCAGGCACCAGTCCCGCTCTGCAAAGTCCTGGTCCCGTTTTTGTCTCTCTTCGTCCACCTGTTGTTCAGCACTCCCGTCCTTATCCAAAAAGTGCTGCAATGCTTCTCCTACATCCGTCTCGTAAATGGGAGAGAGGACCTTGGACGGTCGGCGGTCATGTTTGCAGGTTTGATCCAATCTGTCACAACCATTGTCCCCTAAAAACAATTAACAATACTGCAAAATGACCAACTGAATCATTCCTCCAGTTTCTCTTTCATTTCACAGACGAGTTAGTGCCAGACTAAAGCAAAACAGAAAACTGGACGTTCACCCTTAATGCAGCTGTGCCCTTTCTACCAGCTCAGTGCGGGAACAGCTGTTATGTGATGTGATCAGTCACCATAAACCAAACTTCAGTGAAAGGGTAAACAGTTGCTTTAAAGGTAACACACAGAGGAGTGTCTTTCTGAATGCATCTCTTTATCCACGTAATAAAGCAAAGTAAGCCATGCATCGCCAGCACCAGTCAGCTGTGTCGGAGTAACCCGGATATGTTCTGGACGTTACGAGCAGGTCTTGAACAGGCAGACCCCAACAACAGACTCAAGTGCGGTCACAAAAACACGTCAGTAACAAGAAATGGCGCACAGCCATGTTTCTTTTGACAGGTTTCGTATTTTGAACATTAACAAAACTGGCAAATGATGCAAGCTAATTACCATCTGATGCTGAAAACAAAATATTTCACATCTGAATGAAGATAGACCCTCTATAATGGTGCAGCAGGGTTTCTTTTAGTGAATATGCTCGTGAAAAAAGAGAGACATGGCAGAACTACGACATTCTGTCCTTTACAAAGGCTCCTAAAAACCACAGCACACATAACCTACAGAACAAAACTCAGACAACAAAACCTTAGTTTTACTTTATTCTTTGAATCGGACATTTATGCATCTACACACAAGTCTAGTGGGCATGACAAAAAAGTAATGGAGTATAAACAAAAGTAAACATAAAAGGTGGCAAAGGTGAATTACAAATAAATATGATAACATGCATATGTGCCGTGCAAATTAATACAAAAACCCCTCAAGAACAGGAACATTCTTGAACAGAAATAAGAGACAAAAAAAGAGATGCAAAAGAAACGTTTTCAACGTGACACGTTTTCTGAGACGCTGCAGTAATTTGGTATTCTTTTTCTGTACAAACATTCAACTTTTAATTCAGGTAGTCACCAAAAATCTGGTGCTTGTGATTACCCCTGATCATTCTTTAAAAGGTGCTACATGTTGCATTTCAAAAATCAACACATCATTTCAAAAATCTATTTTAGATGTCCTTGTAATCTTTAACTGAAAAGAGAACATCAGGCAGCATTGTCTGAGCTTTCTGGCATTTTGGTCTCATAAAGCATCAGCACTAGTGCATAATTAGCCAAACATATTCATGTCGACAGTGAGGAGGACCTTTACTTATTTATTCTAACCTCCAGCCAGGTTTCAGTTCTGGTTTTGTATGGTTGGTAAAACCTGTGTAAATGTGCCACTATGTGCACTACCTCGTCCGTGGATTGATATGAGATTATGGGCCTCTGTTGACATGGAAACACCAGCAGGATAGCGCCAATGCTAACCCTGTTAGCAGAACTTTCTACGTGCTCTCACTCAATCATACAGTTACTTACAGACTTTATTCAATAATTAAATTGTCAGAATACAATACAGGAGTTACTGCTACAGAACCAGCCACCACTGTCTTTGGTTTGGCCAAAAACCGATGGGACTTCTAGTTTTGCTGCAGAAAAAAATGGTTTTTTTTCTTCTTAAAGAGAAATGCAAAGATTTTGTTTCAGGCGCTATTATAGTTGTGACGAAGCTGCACAGCATAGATGGTCAAATTAAGCCCAACGGAGAGCGTGTTCATGTTGTTTGTAAAATGATAAAGCACCAGTTGTAGTGCAGCAGGTAGTAATTCTAATAACTAAGTCAACAAAGCAATCAAAAATATTTTTGCAATGATGCATTGAGGTTAAAACGCTGTGGAGCACCGAGTTGGGACAAAAGATCTGTAGCTGAAAAAGCCACAAACTCTTCAACTGCATAAAAGAAATAACAAAAATAATAAATAAAGTCTTATTTTTATGTACATGAAAGTGCATTGGTTTATTTATAATAGAAATCTCCTCACTAATGCAGCAACTTTTAACACGCGTTTTTCTGTCAGCCTTGATGGAATCTACTCTGCTTTGTTCTCAGCCTGAACGCCTCTGACTAATTCTGACGTTTATCAAGTTTTAATGACACCAATTTTAACCTCTAGAATAATAATAAGTGGGTGAATCTCAAAAGGATTTCAAATGAATGGGAAAGGGTGGAAGGAGAGGGCTAGTTATGAAAAGATGACTGGTGATTTTAGACTTTTCTAACTGGTAACTTAACTCTTTGCTCATTAGCATCTTCATCTGAAACTAGAATGTGATCAATGTCAGAGGAGAGTCTATAAATCAGAGTAGAAGACAATGAATCTTGCAGGAATGTACTTGGTGTTTGGTGGAAGTAACAGGGTTGGGTCTGGGGTCTGTGGGGGGGTGGATCATACATTACCTGCTGGAGATTGTGCAGGAGAGCCTTCTGTCAGCTGAGGCTCGTTTAGGTCTAGATGTAAATCAGCTTTCCTGCTTTCTGAGGGGTTGGTGACATATTTGCTCATCCCTCCATTGTACTGTTCAGTGTGCCGCAGGTCCAGGTGGCACGGGCGCTCCTGGGGAGGCAGGTCTCTGGTGTCGTGGTCCTCAGCAGGATAACTGGACTTCACTTTGTCTACTGGGATGTGATGATGGTCCTCCTGTAGTGGATCTAGAAGCTCTGTGAGGAACACAGACTGCTCTTTCAGCTCCTCTTCCTGGTTACTGTGCTTCACAGCGGAGGCGCTGTGTTCAGGCAGGTGGTTTTGTTTGTCATCAGAACTGACCTGAGGAGCAGCAGAGTCACACTCAAAAACATCACAGGGGGTCAAAATGTCCTCTTGCTGCTGAGGCGGAGTTTGGGCGCCGCCCTCTTCTGAAACTAGCTCCTCACATTCGTCAACGGAGAGCAACACCGAGCGGCGGAAGTTGGAGGTTGGCTGGAAGTTTGGCTGGTCGTTCTCCTGCTCTACGCCATCGTCATCAAACGCTAAATTTACGATCCCCTGAAAGTGGGGAGAGGGATCTGTTGGCTGCAAAGAAGAAGCCTCACCTGGAATCACCTCAACCTCTGACCTCTCATCTTCTGTCTCCTCCTCTTCTTCATCATCATCATCCTCCTCTTCCTCCTCAGAAGACGAGAGCTGGTGGTCAGGGAGGCTTTTCACAGTAGCTTCCACTCGTGTCTGCACCTCCTTTACTGAAAGCTCCTCTCTCAGCAGCCAAGAGCGAGGGCGCTGTCGACCTCCTTCTTCCTCGCTGGTGGTTTCTGCCTCTTTTCCACGCAGACGCACCTCCACTCTCAAACCGCCGCCCCCTTCGTACATCTTTAACTCCTCCGGGGTGCTGGTGTCGCTGCTGCTGCGACCCAGGAAGTCGTGGCAGCGCATGGTGCTGCACTTGGACACGCCTCTATCGTTGGAGCAGTCGTCGTCCTGCGAGCCTCCTGCATCGTAGTCCTCTGAGCGGGGCTTGATGTCATCGGAGGAAGTAGTGTGTGTGCTACCAGTCTCAGACTCTGGACTGACCTGATGGTTGATGCCGCTCCATGAGTCCTCTAGAGGAGTGTCAGTACTCCCCATGCTGCAGGGGGTGTCCGCTGGACATTCAGCGTCTTTGAGGGAGTTTGGTGAGTTAACTTCACGAGCTTGTCCTCCACTTTGAGCCGGTTTTATTTTACTCTCCCCTGACCTTTTGGAAGGATCCTCTGGAGCAAATTTGACATGGTGGATGTTGTTAGCTGCTGGTGTCACACGCTTTTCATCTGGTTCACTGATTCCTGAATCCGTGTCGGTCTTCTGGGGGGCAGGATGAAGAGGTTTCCCTCCATCCTGCTTGGCAGTATCCTTTTGCTCCACAGCTTCACCAGGGTTTTCAGTTGGACCAGGCTCTGTTTTTTTCTCACTCTGTTCTTGTCTTTTTTTAGTTTCTGATAATCTGGATGGATTAGCAGCAGACGTTTTAGAGGCTTTTGGTGGTGCTTTCTCACTAGATACCTCAGGAGCACCTTTTGGCTTTGGTCCAGGCTTGGCAGCTCCTGCTGAGGATTGTTTACCAGGACCTGAAGATCCTTTAGCAGTTTTAGCATTGGACTTAGCAGAGACTCCATTAACTGAAGCAGGCTTTGTGATCTTCTTTTTAGAAGCATCACTGGTGGTTTTCTCTGGTACTGAGGCTTTCAGCAAATCCTTGGTGTCTTCCTTCCTGGGAGAAGCTGGCTTTTTCATAGAGCCTCCATGTTTAGAGACTAAACCAGAATAAAGTTTGAAAAGAAAATATTTCTTCAGTTTTTGAGTTCAACAACTAAGAATTGAGACAAGAAGGCTGAGCATCTCACCGTGGGGATCTGGTGTTCCTCTTGCTTTGGTGTCTGACCTCAACACTCCAGCGGCCCTGTCTGTTGGACCAGTTTTAGATTTGGTGGCATCTTTCACACTGGAAGTATTGGTAGGACTGGTGAAACAGACAAAACAAAAACAAGTTAATTTGTGACTGGACTTGTTTCCTTATTTTTGAGGATTGTTTAAACTGTACTGAATCATCTATTAATGCAAGCTAACTCATATTTATAGTCACACTCCCACAAAATGACATTTTAGAACCCATTTGTACCCTCTTCCATTTAAATGACTAAAGATGATTTGATTCGAGACAACGGCCCTTTAACAATGTTTAGTTTATGTTGATCACACTAACATACCAGGAACAACATCGACAATAACAACACAGCTCCAGGTTCATCCATCCCTCTGCTAGAACAGACCCTTACTGTTTTTCTGAACTTGCACCCTGTTATATAAAAGGAGCCATCTGACACAGGCCTATCAGCACACCCCTCTGACTGTTTGGTACTATTGACCCTTTTAGTACTCATACTGGCACCCAGGCCAACATTTTACAAATTTCATTCCTGTTTAAGGTTTTTGAAAGGGTAGCTTCTAAACACCTGACTGATTCATCCACGGATAATGTGTTGTACCATTTTTTTTTTTTACAATCATCAGATTCTGTGCCTAGGCGGAGCCTGAAGAAAGGGGGTTGGACCTAAGAAATGTTATTTTTCAAAATGTTTCTTGCTTGAATAGCTTTCTCCAAGAATGTACAATCTACTGTAACAGGGTATATGCAGGAATCTCAAACTTAAATTTAAGACATTTTCAAGACTTTTTAAGACCTTAGAAAATAAAAATCAAGACTTTATCGCAATGAACTAATCAACTGTTAAACACTAACATATTCTTTTTAAATACTGCATTGCGGTGGCACACGTCAAGTTTGGGACAGCAAGGCTGTAGCAATGGTACGTCAAGTCACGTGGTACGGAAACGCAAGCAAACAACTGACATAGGAGAACAAAAAAATGATTTTATTTTAATAGTTGGTTAATAGGGTGCTAAAAACAAGCCAAAACTGACTAGTGTCCCTTTAATCTACTGTCTCCTCAGCCTTAATTAGTTTCTACAGGAGTGATTCATCACTAAATCAAACAAATCAGCTGTGTTCATGATCTAAAACATGCTGGAAGCATGTTTCCTGCCAAAACAAATCTTTAAAGGCGTCCTTCACTCATATTTTTAATACATTCACAGGGATGTCAAGTAGGAATGAATGCCTTGTAAGTGGTGAAAAAACACTCCAGTGCACCTGTTTCAGGAACTAGAAGATTGCCAGAGCTTCAGACAACAGGATTTGGAGTCTTTTTTCCAGATATTCTGACATCTCATCTCTGATTGGCTAACTGCAGCGTGACTCTACCACTGACTCTGTCTGATTTGCAACGTGGATGTTTTATCTCCACAAATAACTCAAGCCTGAAGGAGTTCTGCTGTGTGGTGGAGTTGCTAATGCTAACAGTTAGCTTCTACTAGCCAATACATTCTCTGCTGTTTCCTGGACGCTAAACCAACAACAGCCTTCCCCGTCGTGAGTCAAGATGGGTGAGTCCATGAATGTTCAATGACACGTAGATCTGTCAGGATTTTCAAAGAGTTTCACCGTCTATTTTCTATCAGACGCTAATGCAGGAGATAGGTGTAGGAGACTACTTTTACTCAGAGTGACTGATCATTTTCAAAATGGCTTCTCAGTGAAGGACCTCTTTAAAGATTACATCTGTAACACTAGGAAGAGAGCCGGTCAATAACGGATCAGGATCAGCAGCTCGTTGAATTGTTGACTTGCTTCCCAAATCATCAACAGTAAAAGCAAATGGATAAGGAAAGTGTTCCCCTAACTGCATGAATAAATACCAGGAATGAAGCTCACCTGCTGGTCTTTGGTGTTTCTGCTTTCTGAGGAGGTTTTGTCAGAGCGGGTTTGGTTACTGCCTTAACCTGCTGTTTGGGCTTCGCACCTTAAACACACAACAAGAATCTGTAAACAAAAGGCTGTTGCAGCATGTATTATGAATATCTTGGCTTTGTACAACATCCTTTAAATCCAAATCATTGCATCATGAGGTAAAAATTGATTAAAGAAACAAATCAAAAGTCATAACCTCAATTAGGACACTCCTCACTGTTTCTGGCTTTCATGATGGCGTCTTTGAAATCTTGTTATGAGGTATTTTAGAAAATATTTCAGACTGAAATTTAACCTCCAATACATTTACCTTAAATAAAGTTTAAACACTGCACTGTTGTAAGAATAATTATCACCTTAAAATGTCTTCATCCTCACAAACTTCAAAATCAATGGAAAAATTTCATAGTATCCAAATTTTGTTCTTCCACCTGACCATTTATGATTCCCTCCTCATTTGTAACCCAACAGGAGGCCTTCCTGTCATCGATGACTAGAAATGTGATGAGTCACCCTTCTACATGATGTGAAAAAGTATGTTCCCCCTGTGAAGATTTCTTGTTTTTGCTTTTTTCTATAACTTAAATGTTTTAGATCAGGGAACAAATTTAAATATCAGGCAAATCTAACCTTTTTATCACGATATTACCCCTCCCTAGTGACAGCAGCTATTAGAGACTCGGCTGTTTTTGTTGTCAGACTGACTCCAGCAGGCTGGGCTGTCCTCAAGAACACCCTCCCAGTCACAACACTGATCATTCTGATTAAACTGCACTCTCTATCAGCGTCAAGCTGGTCTTTTATCCCTGGTGACTTGTTGACACTTTGGCCCGACTACAGCGATGCACTACGTGTTAATCAGAGTCAGACACATTAATACAATGTGAAGAAGTCAATAAAATAGAGCGAACCTGGAATGGATTGGGTGCCATTGTGAGGCCCACAGGCTCCTTTTTCTGGTGAGGTACTGTTTGATGTGACTGAAGCTCCAGGCTGCGTTTGGTTGGTGCCAGCAGACTTGTCAGCTTTTCCTGCTGAGCTCTTCGGAGCCTTCGTTCCAGCTGCCTGGCTGCTATGTGTGCAGCTGGAGGGAGAGGTTTTAGGTCTTGCACCTGGGTTTTGCTTCTTGTCTTGGTCTTTAGCTCCATGGGAGCTGCTGAGACCGTTAGCGCTGGCTACATCTCGTACAGCCCCTGCAGCTCCAGTCCCGTTGACAACTGGTGTTCCAGCTGATGCTGTCTTTGCTTTTGTTGCTACACTCTTGTCTCCTGGTTTCTTCACATTCTTAGCTTTGGATGCTTGACCATCTTTTGGTTTATTAACAGTGCTCAGAGCATCGGATTTCATGGCTGATGGAGCACTGCAAGAGGCAGAGTGTCTGTTCTGGGACACTCTGTGGGTCCTGTGCACAGGAGGACTCTCAGGCAGAGACGTGGGACATTTTACAGACTTTGACTGCAGGATAAAAATAAGCACAAGAGCCATGTTATTGTATTATCATGATAAGTAGATCAGTAAATAACATCAGTCATGAGGAAGTGAATAAAATTAGACTGATACATTATTGGAAGTGATGTCTCATCTCTGATATATAAAACCTAGCCTTTCTTTTTAGTTTTACTTTCTATTAAACAAGAGATTACCAATTACATCATTGTAAGAACAGCAATTCCATCTCAAATATCAGATCAAGGCATATTTATTGGTCAGTATTAGACCTGATCTCTATTTTTGACCTATTCTCTCTGGTTTTACAAAAGCTATGCTGTAATACAGCACTGATTCTTAGCTGGTCTAGAGAAAAGAAGCACTTTCATCAGGAGCTGGACACTGGTTTAAAGAAACTACTTACCAATGAAAAAGCTGTGAGCTTTAATTTAAAACCAAATACTCAACTTCAGCATGACTAAAAAGTCTAATATGTGGAAAAACATGAAATTGTTGCCTTTCATTTTCCAGCAGGTTGTGCAACGTAACATATTCAACCTTTAAAGCACTTATGGTTGGTAGTATGTGTTGTAAAACAGCAAAGTAATCTAAGTACAAGATTATCATTTGACCCTTAAAGACCAAGTTTGCTTGTTTTTTCAACACATCTGCAGTGGTCTCTAGTATAAATGAATGCCTTATGAGTCGATCTCTGTGGGGGGAAAAGCTCTGGTGCTCCTGTTTCAGGAACTGGAAATGAGCCAAAGCAGTGGCAAGCTTCAGACAAGATTTGGAGTCTTATTTCCTGATATTTGGACATCTTGCCTCTGATTGGCTAACAGCAACGCGACTCTACCACTGACTTCATTTGCTCTGCAACGCTGATGTTTTATCTCCACAAATAACACAAGCCTGGAGGAGTTCTGCTGTGTGGTGGAGTTGCTAATGCTAACAGTTAGCTTCTACTAGCTGAGACGTTCTCTGCTGTTTCCTGGACGCTAAATCAATAACAGCCTTGCCTGTTGCGAGTCAAGATGGGTGAGTCCATGAAAACTAATTTCTTTAGGTGGTGTGGAATTGACTGGCTTTTCTTATTTCCCCATCGATTTTCTATCAGCGGCTAATGCAGTAAACAGGGCTAGACGACTATTTTCATATTTAGCCTACATGTTAAACTCAGAGTGACCGATCATATTTCAAAAATTGCAATTAAAATGGTTTCTCAGTGAACTTTATCTTTATTATAAATGACTCAGATTGGTATCAAGGACAAAACACTTGATTGGAAGGGTTGGAACTTTTATTGTATCATTGTACTCTATTATAGTTGTTGTATCTTGCATTTTTGTAGAACTGACTGCATGAACACACTTTAGTGATACTCTTAGCCACTCATGTCTGATAACATAGACATCAATCTAACCCATAGTACATCTGTTTTAGCCTTTACACCTGTTTGGAGAGACTCCATTGCTCATTTTATAATTTATGGGGGGGTTATGATGAGAGTCATCTAAATGGCACGGTTTAAGCATTGCGAGGGATTGTAACATATGTGCAGCAAAAGCTACCACACAAGCCAAGTCAAACGCTTCTAACCAAATAAAAATGCAAAAATCTAAAGTAACAAATGATTGTTACCTGTGAGCTTGTGAATACAGGTTTTTTACCAAGCCTTCGATTGTCCCCTTTGTCAATAGCTTCTGTCAAAATACCAAGAAAAAGCAAAAACTAGTTCAGAAACAAACCAATCAGAACTTTGCCAGCAAAAAATATGTTTACATCTGAGTTCCACTCTGAAATGATACCCAGTGGTTGACCCTTCACCAAAACAAACGCAAAACAAACATTAGTTTTTATATGAATTACAGATGGCTGGCTCAGGACTTTTATTTAATCTCTTCAAATATAAACAGGATGAAACTGAATCTCCTCTGTTAGCATGCAAGTCTCACACTCATGTTACGGTAAAAGGCGAACACGGGCATCAGAGACGGATTAATGCAGCACATTTCCAAACATTAGAAAGGAGCAGAATATTATTTGTTGAATCGTTTTAAGCAGATCCCAGAACAGCAGCAGCCCATTAGAAAACAAGCATGGCGCATCTGGTGCATTTACCATGTCGGTGAACACACATTAGCCAAAGAGCTTCAGACACACAGGCAGAAGGAGTCAGACAGTAAATGGGTTAGTGGTAACCGGGCTGATCTAATGAAAGAACAGCTGAGGAAAATCTGCACTCATACAGATCCGTTTTCATTACGTGACTGGATTATTCGTAAACTAAAACACAAACGTCAGAGAACGATACATATGAATGAATATTGTGATAACGGCGTTTACCTGCTAGAATCCTCTCTCTGTGTGTGGACGATAGTGTCTCCCATCCCTGCGTGTGGCGAACCGCATAAAAGGTCTGAAGCAAGAAGATCCAGAGCCGCCCGCGTAGCGAACAAATCTCTCGCCTGAACGGCTGGCGGTAACACAGAGAGAGGTAGAAGAATGGAAGGGGTGCGCTACAGCAGAGACGAATCAGCAGTTGCTTCAAGAACCTTTTACCATGGCAACAAATCCCCACCCCTCCTCCCTTTCTCCCTCTCTACCCCTCCTTTCTCTACCCTCTGCCTCTGTTGTAGAATTCACTTGAGCAAATTCTGTCAGTGCTGTAGCTGCTGTTGCTATTCCTATTTCAGTCAAAGCCTCGTTATGAAAACAGGGCTGGGTGACAGCCAGGATCTACCTCTACTGGCGTATAAACAGCACACACTCTTCAACAACACACACACACATCCAGATTAGTGACGGCTGCTGGCATACGTCACACAGTGTCCCTCAGCCTAATCCATCCAGCCATACTGTACCGCTCTTACAGGGGTTATGTGCAGACAGATCACTTTCCCATGGAAGCTGCATTACAAGCTAACGCTGGGTTTTCAGCAGCGGCTTTACAGGAAACCGACTGTTACTAAAAATAAAACCTATTGATATTAATCACTAAATCCTGCTGATAGGCAAAACATCAACAAGATCTTAGACAAAGCCTTTCACTATCAGACCTCACCAGCCTTTGCCTATTGCTATTATACACCAACTGGTCACTTTATTGGGTACACCACTTCAACTGCTTATTAACCCAAGTAGCTAATTAGCCAATCACATGACAGAACCTCAATGCGTTCAGGCATCTAGACGTGATGAAGACAACTACAAACTGAGCATCACAATAAAGAAGAAAGAAGATTTTAGGGACTTTGGTTCTTGGTACCAGCCTGGCTGGCCTGAGTATTTCAGAAAATGCTATCTACTGGGATTTTCACCCTCAACCAATCTAGGGTTTACAGAGAACAGTCAAAAAAATAGAAAAGAATCCAGCGGTATTAAAGCGTCTAATCTACTGTGACTGATCTACTATCGATCAGTCACACAAACGAGAATATGACACAATCATTTCAACAATATTTTGGTGATATTTGGAGATTAAACAAAAATTTAAATACAGATGTAATTAACTACACGGCCCTAAGTCAACCAGAGATTTTGTGCATTAAAACCATAATATTAACTGCAGCAAAAACTCTACAACAACATCGCTGGGGAGGAAAAAAAAGAATTGTAGTTTGGCAAAGACCCAAGTCCAAACCTCGCTGCAACAGGTACAGAAACAAATGCATGTCCATCCATCCATTGTTCGCTTATCCGGCTTATCTCCAGCTGAGAGACATAGTCCCTCCAGCGTGTCCTGGGTCTTCCTTTAGGTCTCCTCCCGGTTGGACGTGCCCAGAAAACCTCACCAGGGAGGCGTCCAGGAGGCATCCTAACCAGATGCCCGAGCCACCTCAACTGGCTCTTCTCAATGTGGAGGAGCAGCGGAGCTACTCCAAGCCCCTCCTGGATGACCAAGCTTCTCACCCTATCTCTAAGGGAGAGCCCAGACACCCCGTGGAGAAAACTCATTTTGGCCGCTTGTGACCGTTATCTCATTCTTTTGGACACTACCCAAAGCTCGTGACCAAATGCATGTTCAGTTTGATAAACTCAAGCAACACTGTACAACAGAGGGGTGGGGTGGCGGGTCACCACTACATAAAATGACGAATTAACAAAAAAATCAGTTTTTAGTTCACCTCCTCCTGCTTTTGCTGCGCCAGCTGAAAATCCTCCTCCAGATCCTCTCCACAGAGACCATGGACAGCAGTGAAGAGATCACAGCAGTTATCCACCGTCACACCCTCTCTGATGGCAGAACACAACTTCTTCAGCAACGCCGGCTCTCTGGTAAACTCCTCCCTCTTTGGATCGGTGACGAGAATAAAAAATATATATTAGAGTGTAATGCATAGTGAACATCCATTATGGTGATAAACAGGTATAGCTACATCACAGCTTTACCCTGCGAAGGTCCTGGAAGGCCTGAGTGTGGATGACTCTTGGGAGGTGCTGGACAACGACCTGTAAGCTCTCTTCCTGCAGCTCTGTGGCCAGGATCCTAACCTGCTGGGCCCACTTGACTTCAGGGAGGCTTCCAATTAGCTGCTCGGTGCCACAGAGCACGCTCACGGCATTCTGCACAGTCTGAGGGAAAACATCTATCAGCTAAAGAAAAACTCTCTACATGAGAAGAAAAGAGAAAATGAGATTAGGCCCATCCTAAAGAAATCCCTTCTTTCATTCCTGCCTCACTGGTTAACGATTTATGGCCAGCTCTCACATTCAGCTGTTGCCAAGAGACCGATTCACTACAGAGACCAAACCATCAAGTTTGCAGAGCTGGCTCAAGACTCGGTCATAAATTACAGACCTTGAACAACCTTAATTTGTCTGCATTCACCTTCTGTTCCCCAATTACACAGCACATAATTACAGAAAATGTAATGAAGGCCATCGTTATTAGATCATGTTAATATTTCCTTCCTGTGGAAATGAGTTGGTGGTATTTGTGCTCCAGTACAGCAGATGTGATGGGAATCAACTCACCATTGTGTTTGTTACAGCAGATAAACAGGCTCTGTGAAGCTCGGGGGACAACAGGGAGAAGTTTCTTTCACACCAGGCCTTCACGTAATGTTCAGCAACCCACCTGAAAATACAACATCTACTTTGTTTCCCAGCACTACAAATACAGGGTTGAGAGCTAAAACTGCAACTGTGTTACAAATATAGTTTGTTTACAGATTCAACACTGCAACCTGTGTTTGGTTAGCAAAAACTGGTCAAACTGTTTTCTTTTAGATACATGAGAGAGGGGTTCTCAGCTCATGAATGCTCTGCTGCACAGGGCAGAGCTGCCCAGTTCACCGTTAAGCCTGTATGGCACTAGGCTGAGACTGCTGGTGACAAACCCCAAATTACATTTACAAGAATGTTTTCAGAATGTCTCAAAATCTTCTCAAAGGGTCTCAAAGATACACGAGACAAATGCTCACTCAAAGTAGTCACAGAGTCGTTGTAGGTGACCCCATCTAGAACCCGTCTCAATCTAGACTGTTAGTCAGAGATCAGCTGATTCACAGCGTAAAACATGAAATAATAATATAAAAGAATACTTTAAATAAAAACCAATATATGTTAACAGCCTCTGATGATACTCACTGTGCCCTTGTAAGTATCTAGATACTTTGTGACTAAACTGCATCAAAAAAATCTGCACCTCTGTCACGCATCACAGTTCGTTTGTCATTACGTTAGAAGCTGCATGCTCTCCGCATATATACAGTATAAAACGTAAATGTTTGCATTAATTCAGTGTGACTGTAACTGAAAATTTGCAGATTTCACCACACTTTTGTGTCTCTAACTAGTCACTAAGAGTTGCAGCCCAGTGAGATAAAACTCAGCATAAACAACACATCCACAGAAACCCCCACCAGGACACCCGCTGTCCTGACCTACATCCACGAACCTCCGTACTTACTGCAGGAAACAAACTCATCTGCAGCTTGGTGTTGAACCAGCAGAAGGAAAGGCCAAAGTAAAAAAAGGGGTTGGGTTTATGAAGTACATTAAAATAATTTAAATAAGTAAAAAATAGTTTTCTTAAAGGGACACTTGGCAGTTTTGCTTGCTTTTAGCACCCTCTAGTGTCTGTTATTATTTCACTGTGATTAAAAGTAAAAATTTTACTTTTCTCCTCGCTGTGCGTTTGTCTTTTTAACACCTTAATCTAACAGCTAAAATGTCTCCTCAGCCTTCATTAGTGTCTAGAGGAGCGGTTCATCACTAAGTCAATTAAATCAGCTGTGTTCACAATCTAAAACATGCAGGAAACATGCTGGAAGCAGACTGCAGTGCCAGGAATGTTAGCTAAATTCTTTTCCAAGTCCCAACAAACCGGACCGTAACCCTGAAGTTGCAAGTGGAATATTCTGGCGACAGGGGCTGGGTGGCCTTTCATTAACCCTTTAAAGGGTCATTTTAGCACATACTGGCTCAAGAAAATGATTTAAAAATATGAAAATGTTGCAAAGTGTCCCTTTAAAATATAAAATGAGTCCCAAAACTCTAAGAGCAGGTCTGAAAAGAGTGGTGATTTCTTGTTAAAATGAAATGTTGTGAAACAGTGTCATTTGGTCTCTTAACAAAAAGAAAGTATGGACCAAGTGCTGGTTCCTAGAGAATGATGATGCAACAAGCCAATCGCTTCATAATCTGCAGTGACAGGTGAGGACATTTAGGTCTGGTGGTAAAATTTCCAACTCTAGGGCCAGTAATTAAAATATTAGTATTAGTACGGTCCTACAACTATGGGACATTTGTCAAACAGCTAAGGAGGACAAAAACTACCTGCACTCACCTCTTACACAACATGTGGAGGTTTTGGAGGCCTAAGACGTGAGTGAGCGACAGGCATTCAAGAACAGTTCTCTGAACCCCGTCAACTGGCTGCAAACACATCAGAACAAAGACAAAGGAGCATTTTAAACACAGTGATGCTCTGAAGGTCCAGCTGAACCTGCTGCCATAAGATGGTGAGAACAAGAGCTAACAATCCTAAAGCATGTTAGCACTGAAACAGACACAGTTTGACCTGTATAGATCAGTGTTTCCCAACCCTGGTCCTCAGGGCACACTGTCCTGCAAGTTTTCCATGTCTCTGCTTCAGCACACCTGATTTAGATTGCCTCCTCAGGATGCTGCACATGCTGCAGATGCCTGTTAATCACTCATTCATTTAAGTCAGGTGTGTGGCAGCAGGGAAACACTGGCGTTTGAAAGGGCAACATGGAAAACATGCAGGACAGTGTGCCCTGAGGACCAGGGTTGGGAAACACTGGTATAGATAGAAGCATTGCAATGAAAACCAGCTGTTTGTGTAGTCATTCTTTATTCAACTGTTAGTGATTTTTCTAAAGTTCAACCAAAGACATTTGGGGACACAAGACCTAGCTGTGGTCATTTAGGGGTCAGAAGCTGAAAAGTTTAGGAACCTCTATGGCAGTAAGTACTGTGGTGCAGCAAACCTTGGGAAAAAAGCGGCAGTAGTCCCGGGTAAGAACCATCTCCACAACATCTTTCAGCCCCTCCAAACCCAACATGTCAGCAGCCAGCACCACCTGACTGTAAGACAACAGATACAAAAAACAGGCTCAGCTTATTTTTTCCTCGTGTATTTAGAGTTTGAATCATCTGCTCACATAAAGTACCTGGCGTTGGCTCCGCTCGGCAAATCCATAATGGCTCCATACATGAACTGGAGTAAGATCTCCATCTCATCTGGCCCTAAACTGAAATGGTTAATAAAATAAGCTGCTCCCAAGCCGTGCATCTTAGATTAACAGTGAAAACGTCTACTGGTACGTTCCATCATCATGTGAGAATAATCCTCAAACACAACAGAGAATCCTGTTAACCTGGACCACACATTATCCAGCTCTCAGTGCATGCATCTGCCGCCTGAGGACCAAAGTCTTCCCCTGCATGTCAGCACAGCTACTCTCCATTCTGACAGTCGTGTCTTCCTCTGTTACCCACAGATGAGTGGTGCTGGGACGAGTGACACCTTCCTCCCTGGAGGAATGAAACTGCCTTTGTTGCACTGAAAGAATCAAACTGTGGGTGGTGGATATGAGGGAGAGAGTAATAAGGGCTCTTCAGCTGGCTGTGAATGGGAGACATTTATCTGTGTCACAAAGAGAGTTTTGGTAGAATTTAAAGGTTCACCGCCTGTAGATGGTTGTGTCTACGTGTTTGGGTTTATGTCCGTTAAAACAGCATACTATAGAAGTTCAGGTGTATTATTCTGGCCTGAGATGAGGGTCGGTTAAACCAGGAGGAGTCATTCTGCGAGATGATGGCGGTGTACCAGTCTTACCCTTGTAGAGTGATGCACTGTCTGGAGCTCTCCATCCAACTTCCACTGAGCATAGCACGGAAGTACTGAGATCGAGCACAGAGGATTGCCCTAGAAACCCAATAAAGCAGAGAGAGCTGCATGTCAGACCCATTCATCATTTAATATTTCACCTCATCGGTTTGGATTGTACACACCAAGATAGTTCAGAACTAAGAATATAGCCATGGAGCAAAGTTTAAAGGAGGACTCAAATTAAAAATTCATCACAAAGATTTCTCCCTGGCTTTTTATGATAGAAAATCAGCTTCATTTCAAAGTCCCTCTCTGTTATGAAAATGAATTCACAATAAACCAGATTTCCTCATTTGTAAAGAAAGCTTCGTGGTGCCTTAGAAAGCCCAGCAGCATCAGGCCCATGTCGTAAAGCTGGTCCAGCTGTGGGATCAGGGCTCCACCTGCGCAGAGCTGCTCACAGATGGCAGCAGACAGGTCAGAGCATCAGCAGCAGTGAGAGGAACACCTCTGGAGCTTTGAGTTGTTTTTAGACCGGCACATGATGTGTTGCTTTTTGAGGTTGTTTAGCCCTCTTCATTGAGTCAGACAGGTTCTATGGAAGTGATTTTTTTATTCTACATGTCTGGTGGTCCACAGGCTTGGTGTGGCTGGTGAAACACAACTCAGCTTTCTGAATGTGTTTAATCACAATTAAATTATGATTTAACAAGAGGGACAAGACAGTTTGGATACTTTTGCTCCCTTAATAAGCTGTTATTCATATTTACTCTGGTTATATTTACTTATTAATGTAATTTGTTTGTTGATCTAAAACATTTAGGTGACAAAAAGCAAAAACAAAAGAAATCTCCAAAGGGCAAACCCTTTTTTCACAGCGCTGTATTTAGATAATCCTATTTAGATGTGATCCAAGGGGAGCCCCAGCTCCCCTCCTGCCTGAGCTCATTCTGCTGCCATGGAGATCACAGCTGCAGGAACCAGAATATACCCCGGCTTCAGATGCTGAGAAAACACGTATCCATGGTTACTAGTTGCTACTATTACCTCTGAATCACTGAATGACCATTCACCTTGGGCAACAGCGTATGTTCAACCTCCTTCTAGTTCAAGATGTGCTCATAGACAGACAAGATCATTGAGACTTTGTTTCATTCAGTTACATTTATCCATTCAATTAAAAAAAACAGAAATCTCCTGAAATGGAAAGACACAAAGGTTTTTACTATGCTGTAGTCACATTGCCTTTAATAACCTTTAAACGTAAACCCAGCAGAAAACCAAGCAAAGGCGTGTTTAGGATTCAGTTTAGTTTTATTCTTGCAGAATTTGGTGTCAGGATAAAATTGTGTCATTGTTAAAATGTGGTCTTGAAGGCAACACAAAGTACTCGGCACATGTTTTAAACCACTCATCTAGTTTGGACTCTAAAACTCTTATAATTTTCTTTGTTGTTTTCAGTTCTAGTTTCTTTTGACAGAACTTTGTACAACATGTGCTTAAAAAATGGGAAAAAAAAGACAAGTAATGAAGAAAAGATGACTACTCTAGTCTAAAACATAATTTTCAGCAGGTGAACGGTACCTAAAAGTCATGTTTCATAAACAGCAATAAAATACTAGCCTAGTGAACTAGACCAAATTCTTGCTTTGCAGAGTTTGGTTTAGGCACGCCTCATTGGAAACCTCGCAGCCTGTGGCTGTCCAATAAAAGCTCGCTATAGTTTTGGTTGGGCCAATCACAGCGCTCTATATTTTGGGCCAATCACAGAGCGGGAGTAGCCGATGACGTCAGCACTGCGGCCGCGAACCCAAGCAACATGGCGTCAGCGCAGGAACCACGTTCGTTTGAAACGGCTTTGTCATCAACATTGGATTATTTAGACTCCAACGTGCGTAAGTCTGTCAGCTATACTTAGCGGCTTCTTATTTTTATCAAACAAAGTAGTGCAATGTCCCAGTACACCTGATATTCACATGTTTTTCATACAAAAACGACAGAAATCATTGATGTTAGACGCTATTAAAGCCTCCCGCTTTTCCGTCGCTGTGATTATGTCACGTTGTTCGTTACTCTGATTGGTCCTAGCGCTATCCAATTGCGTGCTGACATTTTGAAAGACAACCGTAGATCCCGCCTCACGACTGAGAGCCGTCAATGGTTCGTGGCCAGACTATATATTCACATATATAGGATGGCTTGCCAGGCTAATAAAATACACCAAAGACCTAAAACGCGACCTGAGAGATGCATCATGCTTCAGCTGATGACACATTTTCCGCTAAAGGCTCTTTGGGAATGACCTCGTTGGTGTAGAAATATCATGTGTGTGTGTGTGTGTGTGTCACACTGAGATATATTTGGCATTTATAGATTCAGCTAAATTAACTCTAAAACGTGTCTTTGTGACAGGCTGCTGGAGACTTGAATTTAAACTGTACTTTTTACCAAGAGGTTTTGTGTCATCAGCACTGGTTCATCCTTTGAGTAGAGGAGTCTCAACACTGAGCCTCTGGACTTTATATTTGCTATGTAAAGTTTAAACACTATGGAGATAACTCTGTAATAAAGGTTCTGGTTCCTGATGCAGTGATCTCTAAAGGAGCAGATCATGAACATAAACTAAGTTAAGGCCTCTGAATAAGTTTTATTTATTTATTCAGACCGTCCCACCTTATTTCTGATACACATGCTAGCACAAACAGCTCTACCTGTGGCAGGAGAACACCTGCTCCATCACTTGGATGGTGATGTCACACTGTTCTCCTCTTTGGTACAGATCCAGCAGGTCAGCACCAAGGCCAGAGGCTGGCTCAGGACCTGGACACAATTTCAGATGGATAAAAACTTGGAAGAGAACCAGACTTTAGGACTTTAATATGTTGTAATAAAACATTTTTATAGATCCTGTGTGAACTAAAGTGAAAAAACATAAAATGAATCTTGATGTCTTTGCAGCTTTAGTCATGCTGTAACTAGCAGTAACAACAGGATCCAAATGCCATTAGCTCTTAAGTGGATTATGACTCAGATAACTTGAGTGGGGCGATGGTGGCAGAGGAGTTAAGTTGCCGCCTTGCAATCAGAAGGTCGCAGGTTCGCGTCCCGCTCAGTCTGTCGCTGTCTTTGTGTCCTTGGGCAAGACACTTAACCTGCCTTGCCTGCTTGTGGTGGTCGGAGGGACCGGTGGCGCCAGTGTACGATAGCTCATCCCCACCAGCGTGTGAATGTGTGGATGACTGTGTTGTGAAGTGCCTTGGGGGGTTGTAGAACCTAATAAAGCGCTATACAAATACAGGTCATTTACCATTTTACCATTTATTGTGAGGGAAGTGGATGGTGTGTGTGTGTGTGTGTGTGTGTGTGGGGTGGGGGTGGGGTGCTCCCATGACCTAGAATAAACCTTTAAAGTTATTCTGGTTACCTGAGCCAGAGGAAGTGCATAGGTCTGCTGGGTCTGGAGTGGTGCTCTCTGATGTAGGTCCCTCTGAATCTGAGTTCCTCTCAGTTGTTCTCATGCTCTGCTCTGATGTGTACACACACCTGTGGGGGAGAGACTCTGTGGTAATTAAATCTAGGCCTTTCAATTACAGGCTGAGCTGAGGTAGTGACTCTGGGCTGCATGAGCTGTGAATGTTTTTAGCATAAGCTCCTAGTGTCCCTGAAAAATGTGCTCATCACTCTGTTGTTAACCACACCTGTTGTCGACCTGAGCCCATTCAGGGGTGTAATGGTCAGTGTGGTTTCATGCACGTCTAAGTGGTGCCACCACAGAGAAACAAATTCTAGAACTTACTGGATCTGACAACAGGCTGTGTGATTCCTATACATGCCTCAAGGTATTTGAAGTGTTTTTTAGATTATTATTGGAAAAATAACTCCAGCCTCCCTCAGTCTTCATACTAACACACACAAGCAGGCACACACACACACACACACACACACACCAGAGTAACTATGTTAACTATATGGCGCCCCCTGTCAGACAGTCTCAGAAACACAAGCAGGTGAAGTTCTTCAACAGGAAAGAGAACCATCGTCTGGAGAACACCGATCATCATCTAAACCAGGCAGGTCATAGTTTGTCTCTACAGCACATAAAAACAACCACAGCTGACCAAAGTGATTTAAAAGGTTTAAGATCAATAACTTAGCAATAAAATGAACATTATTGTAACAAATAAACTATAAAAGTTAAATAAAACTGAATAACAACACAAAATTAAACTATTAAAACTACTCAATACAAGTAAAGATATTCTGTTTACTTGGAGCCAAAAGTCAGGGGAAGGAAACGGGTTTTCAGCATGGATATAAAATAATCCTCAGCTTTAACTGTCAAAGGTTAGCTGTTGTATAGATTTGGGGCCACTGATAGAAAGGTTTGGTCTCTTCTGGTTCTGATTCTGGATCTGGAAAACAGCTGATTCTCGTTCTGACAGGTGAGGTGGTGGTCACGTCCTAAACTCCTAAAAACAATCAGGAAAGGATTCTGATGAAGAAGAAGCTGCATTTTATAAAACCTGCAGACGTCTTTGATCAAGAATTACAGTGATCCAAATGTCTTCTCCAACTGAAGTTAGTCTCAACTTGCAGTCTTAACTGGAATGTTGGTGAGTCAGTGAGAGAACAAAAATGTTCCTCATGAGAAGTCCTGGCGCTGCTGCTTCTGTCTGGATCTACCAACAGATCCAGATCCTCATGTGTGACTTTCACCTGGCAGCTGCTCCTACTTCTACCTCAGGCAGGAACACATCTTCAGTTCACGTCTTTAAGCCCAACTAACCCTCAATTTTTATTATGGGGGACAAAAAGCTATTGTCCTGCAAAAGCTGCAGTCCTTTATGAGGCTCTTTGAGAAAATAAACTGCCTTAATGCCTACCTGAGGAAATCTTTCAGTGCAGGGAGATCATAGCCTGGCAGATGGACGATGATGGGGTCTTTATGTGTCTGACCCTGCAGGATGTGAGGAGTTCTGGCCAGCAGCACGGCTCTGTGAGCTCGGAGCGAACCGGAACCTGCATACAGGGAAACATCTGCCTCCAGTTCCTCCTGCAGCAACCTGAACAAATACAAAGAGTCAACTCCTACAATCTTCATATCACAGCAACATTTATTGTAAGCTCAAGCAAAAAAAAAAAAAGAATTTTTTTCTCTTCCCATGTTAGACACGCGTTTGAAAACCATCAATAAATAAAGGTCCGGTCAGGTTCTTAAAAGATTCATGGGATGGCCCATTTTCCCACTTTAGGATTATAACACAACTCCTGAGGCGGTCCAGTTCATCCCAACAATCATCGTATCTGGTCCTGCCAAGCTGACTGATCTGGGTGACCCAGAAACCAGTAGGCTTCAGGCCAGGCGTGCATTAAGATTTTTAAAGGCTGGTGTCACATTCTTCCTGTGATGCAAACAAAAGATAACTGACGGGTCTCTTTTTGCAACTGCACGGCTGAAATCTCTGATATCCTCAAACTGCAGTGAGTCTGAACCACGGGAATCATCAATCATTAAAAAAATCATTATTTCATTTAATCACAATCGATGGAGTTTGTACATTTCTACTGGTTATATCCATATCCTTATATTACACAGAATCCTACATGTATTCATCCTCAAAAGCCGCAAACTGGACTTGCTTTAGTAGAGAAATGGTTTATTTATGTTCTACACATCTGAGATGAGCTCATGCAACGCTGTCTCATCACAGGGTTGGTTTTCACTGTGATTCCAAAATAAGACTAATTACTTTTGGGGTTTTTGTTACATTTTTCTAAAAGCTTCAAGCATTTCTGGAAAACGAGCTTTCTGAAGTGGATCTTCTAGCATTTTGTTCACTCCAGCTGACTTTCTTTGGTCGATTCCAGGCAGACTCCTGAAGCATTCATCTTTTTCTGCTTATTCAAATATGAGTGAAGGAGTCCAGGACGGAAACCCAGACCTCCCTCTCCCCAGTGACACCTTCCAACTCCCAATGAAGAATCCCAAGGAATTCCCAGTCTAGAGAGGATGTTAAATTCCACCAACAAGTTCTGAATCTGTCTCAGGTTCTCCTCCCAGTGGGACACACCAGGAAAACATCCAGAGGGAGGCGACCTGATCAGGAGGACACATCCTGATCAGAAGCCCTAACGTCCTCAGCTGACTTCTTTTGATGACAGAACTTCTCTCCTCATCTCTAAGGCAGAGGCCGGCCATCTTCAGCTGGGATCTGGTTCGGTGTAGACGGACCGGTAAAAGGAGAGCTTTGGCTTTCAGCTCATCTCTTCTTCACCACAACAGAGCAGAGCAACACTCTTGTTTCTGCAGATGAAGCCACCATTGCATCAGTAGATCTCTCTCTACCATTACTCATGAATAAAATACCAGGATGCTTGAACTGCTCTGCCTGAAGGGAGCGTTCCACTCTTTTCTAGTTCAGAGCTACAGCCTCAGACTTGGAGGAGCTTTATTACTCCCATCCAGAATCAGAAGGGTTTTATTGCCATATGTGTGAGAAATCACAACATTAGGAAATTGCTGCGGTACTTGGTGCAAAAAGAAAGATAAAAAATAAGAAATAAGCAAATATAAGAATAATATACTCATGATAAAATAATTAATATAAAAAGTGGCAATAATTAGAGAAGCAGCTACTATATACACAGTGTTGGTACTAATCAGAGTGGAGCAGCTTCAGGTACAAACACAACACCGGGTCATGTGACTAGGACCAAGCGACTGGAGTGGGCAGCCCTAGGATTGACATTCAGAGGGACAGCCTCACACTGAAGACACTAGCAAAACCACATCATCTGCAAAAAGCCATCAGGAGATTCTGAGGTTCCCGAACCAGAGCCCCTCCTCTCCACAGCTACGTCTTTCATTACCGTTATAATATCTGGGAGCTTCTTTTTTACTTGACTGTGTTAGGAACCTTTAGAAAAAACAAACTTCCCAACTTTGTAATGATCAGTGCTTTACCCATTAAGGTCTGCAGACAGAGCAGATGATAGACACCTCTTCAGATTCTCTTTGTATTTCCGCTCTTTGGACTGGAACTCTCTGGCACTCTCATTGTTGATCATGGTTTAGACTTTCTATGAGCAGAAAAAACACAAGAGACCCCAGGTTAGAAGCACCACACAAAAGCGTCTTTTATAAAACAATGCCGCCAATTTGCCGCAACGCCGAGGCGGCATCTGGGAGCCTAAGGTCCTTTATAAGAGCTCAGACCATGGCGGTAATGTTGCGCAATCATGTCAGTTTTATAAAAGATTACGCGATGGCGGCAAAAAGGAGGTATGGGGGCGGTCTCTACACTGTCATGGACTTCCGTGTATTTTGGACATAACTTGCTTTTTATTGCGATCGAAACCGTGCTCCTTAAGTTTTTTTCCCCAGTCAGCTACAGGTGTGTGCTCCACAGTCCCTGTGAGCTGTCAGATGATCTGAGCTGCAGATCTAACGGAGAGAAGCTCCTGGAGCTCCGCAACGCTCCAGTTTATCGTCTCAGCTGGTTCTGTTTACAAAACGGAGCTTATGGCCGTGTTTACTTTAATTTTCAACATAGTTCCCGGCCAGAGCTCGGCATTAATTCATCACGTGGTCATGACACCTCCCTCTTTTGCGCCAAGGCTTAATGTGCGTTTATAAGACCAGCTAAGCCGCAATATTACCGCAATATTACTACCAAGCGTGGCGGCACGAATGCCGCAAAATTCCCGCAACGTGATGCCGCCATGGCGCGTTCATAAGAAACACGTTGCGGTAATATTACGCTGATTTGCCGGCATGGTGTGTCTTATAAAAGAGGGTAAAGAAAGCTGAGGTGAGTCATTTAACATCGTTTCCATTTTAAATGGCATGCCTTTGTCAATTATGAGAAACTGAGTTTTGGACTTTTATTTTCTACATGCTCCAAAATAACCCAATATTCTGTAGGATAGGAAAGATGAAAGGAAAAATATTATTTTTAAAAGGTTCTCTTCAAGTGTTTCAATCTGGGATAAGACAGAAAAATAAGGTACAATTTGCACATTGCAAATAGAGCTGTGAAAACTTAATCATCACCCTTTACTAAATCATGAATCAACTGTGATTAAACACATTATGTGGAAAGCTGAGATCAGTTTCATCAGCTACACCCAGGCCTGATGACTACCAGACCTGTAGAAATCATTGTAATAGAATCTGTCTGAAAACATGAAGATGGCTAAAAGATCTCAAAAAGCAACATGTCCCTGTTCAAAGAGATTACAGAACCCAGAACAACAGTTGGTTGGTTGAGATTAAAGACCACTGAGAAACTGTTTTTTACCTGTTTCTATTGAAATATAACTGGTCACTCGGAGTTTCCCATGCAGGCTAAATGTGAAAATAGTCTTCTATCCCAATTTCCTGCATTAGCTGCCGATAGCAAATCGACAGGGAAATGCTTGGATTAGAACAGCCATGTGCACGTCATAATGTCAAATTAGCATTCATGGATTTACTCTAGCATCATGGCGGGGAAGGCTGTTGTTGGTTTAGCGTCCAGAAAACAGCAGAGAAGATCTCAGCTATTAGATGCTAACTGTTAGCATTAGCAACTCCACCACACAGCAGAACTCCTTCAGGCTTGTATTTGTAGGGATGTACATAGTTAGCTGGTTAATTGCCGTTAATGTTGTAACCGGGAAAAATAGTTTTGCCCGGTTAACTGATTCATGTCCTGCTGCACTTGGGTGTAATATATTTTGTTGGTTTACAGTTAACCGGCTATTAACCGTAAAGGGGCGCCAATAATCGGTTAAAGACATTTTGGAAAACGTGCATCCCTAGTTATTTGTGGAGATAAAACATCAGTGTTGCAGAGCAAACAGCCAGCGGTAAAGTCGTGTTGCTGTTATCCAATCAGAGAAGGGATATCAGAATATCAGGATATACGACTACAAATCCTGTCGTCTTCTGCTCACCTCTGCTCTGGCTAACTTGTAGTTCCTGAAACAGGAGCGCCAGAGCGCCCCCCCCCCCCCCCCCCCCCCCCCCCCAGATATCGACTCACAAGTTATTAATTTATAATAGATACGCACTGCAATTTGCAAATGTGTTGAAAAAACACATGAACTTGGCCTTTAAGGTAATAATCTATGGTTCCAAATCTTTTGCTGACTAAAAAGAACACCAAGTCTTGTCTCACATTTACCAAGACTTTGAGAAGATGATTGATGTGACAAAAGCGGATCAGATTGGAGGGTGTGTGTGTGTCTGAATAAAAACAACTCTATAAAAAAACAGTGGAACAAAATTCCTCCAGAGTGATATGAGAGACTTGTTACTGTAGGTGGGAATCTTTAGGCTCCTCAGGATTTGCTTTGATTATGATGCATAGGGTTTCAGTGAGATAATAAAATATTATCGATGCATTTAAATGCATTTTGCTCTCCCTTCTGTGGTTGTAGGTTTAAAACCTGACTGTGGCCATTCTGCTTGGAGTTAGCACGTTCTCTCCATACATGTGTCGATTTTCTTTGGGGATTCTGGTGTCCTCACACAGGCCAAAAACATGCATGTTAGTTTAACTGGTGACTCTAAAATCATCCTAAGTGGTAAGTGTGTGACTGGTTGTTTCAGTGTGTCCCCTGTGATGTACTGGTGACCTGTCCAAGGTGTGTATTTGCCTGGTGACTGCTGGAGATAGGCATCAACCCCCTAATAAACAGTTCACAAAATGGAATGTAAGAAAATTGAATTACCAGTTTTCACAACCACATAACTGCAGTTGTTGCCACCATAAGTGTTACAGTTATTAGGTTTAAAGGGTGAATTCTTTTCCACATAGAGCCAGGCTGTAAGATAGCTTTGTTGCTTTATTTTAAATTTTGAATCCTGAGCAGAAATTTTAAGTGACAAAAAAAAAAGACAGGAAATCTGTAAGAAGGCAAATACCCCTTAACAGCGCTCTCTATGGCAGCCTTTTAATTTTAGGTAAGTCAACAAAAAGCTTTAAAGTTTTATTCTTATTCATACAAAAGCTGCAAGTTTGTGCAGGTGGCAATAAAATTGTAAAACGTCTAGCTACTTTGACCTATTTTGTTTAAGTAATAAGATGATTTGACATTTAAATGTTTGTTTGCAGCAGCTCAGAGTCAACATGAAGTACAGATTCTCACCATTTGAGTGGGGGCGCTGTTCCCAACATTTGATAAAAATCGAAGAAAATGACATGAAGTGACCCCACCACAGATTTTCATGTTACTTTGACGTTAGGCAACAAAATCATAACGTCAGTTATGATACAAGTATATATTTACTCCAAATAAACAATACGCATCTTAAAAACTTTGTAACTTATAGGTTAATTGAATAAATTGTCATAAATACGGACGTATATATCATCAAAATAAAATCCCACTGAGTGAGCCATATAAACTTACCCGTGCTGGCACAGCGTGTGTGCTCGTTCTCTTTCTGCCCTCCGTTCCGTCTGTTTTTTAATAAAAACACTCCCACTCTCATCTTTTCCCCATCGCTAGCATGCTAACACTAGCTAAGATGAGCTATACCGTTTTTCTTCCTGAATGGTTTTCTTCCTGAATGGCTCGTTGCAAAAACCCACCAACGCTACCCGTCTTTTTTTCTCTTTTATTTTGCAGGATTTGTGTTCGTTTGTTATAAACGCGAGCAGCGTGTTGGCAGTAGAGCTGCTGACCCACTGACCGACGTTGTTGACATCACAGCTGCACGCGGCTCACAAATACACGGTTCATCAAAAACCATAGGAGTGGATTTGTCGTCCGGGACAGGAAGTGTTGGCGCATGCGCTGTACTAGTGGTGAAGCTGCATTTCAAAATAAATTGCTTTTCATAAAAATAAAAGTAGGCTAAATGAGGAAATTTACCAAAAGCTACAAATGTTTAAGTTTATAGTTTTACCCCAAGTACTGAATAATATTTACTTGTAAATGCAGGTCTGTGGTTAGTTCTCCAAGTTGGAACAATACCAATCCAGTTCCTTCAAAACCTGTGTGCAAGTGTAGCTAGGAGAATTGATGCTGTTTTGAAGGTGAAGGGTCACACCAAATAATGTTTTTATTTAGATTTCTCTCATGTTCATTCACTGCTCTTTTTTGATTGATGAAAATAAATGACACTTCCATTTCTGAAAGCATCAGTTTATAATGAAAACACTAGTTAGCCATGATGCTTTCAGGGTTCTGTGCTTGAATACCTTTTACTTTATTTTCTTTCATAGTATCAAATTAATTGACATAACAGGATAAAAATCCATTGTAGTGCTGATAATGTTTTATTATGTGTACAAATAAAGCCTTATGAATAAAATCAATAAATCAGACTGCAAGCATGTCTTAGACATAGCATTTATTATGGTGGCAGAGGATGCCTGCCCTGTAGCTGGAGGGTTGCAGGTTCGTGCCCCACTCAGTCAATGTCCTTGGGCAAGACACTTAACCTTCCTTTTCCTGTTGGTGACGGTCAGAGGAACCAGTGCTTGGCAGCCATGCTCCTGTGCGCCCCAGGGCAGCTGTGGCTACAATGTAGGTCATCATCACTAGTGTGTGAATGTGTGAATGACTGTTGTGTTGTAAAGTGCCTTGGGAGTTTTAAGGTGCTATATTAAAACATGCCATTTACCTTTATTTTTCTTTTTTGTTAATATTCAAAAAAGACAGAGTGTGGTTTTTAGACCTGTGCATCTCATGAACAAACTTTAGTCATCATCACTCTGGATGGCATTAACTTGGCTTTGCAAGAAGCATCTGTTCTATTCTGGTCCATTCTTTCAGCTCAGCTCAGGCTACATTTAGCAGAACATCCAGTGGTTGTTGGTGAAACATCTACAAACACGTTGGAGGGTAATGCTTTCTGTTTATATCTTCAAATGCATCACAGTGGTTATTATTATCTTAAAACAGGCTGGAAATATGAACAAGCAGTATAGTCTGATAGATCGACACTTATTCAGTTTATTTATAAAATCAAAGAGTGTAGACCTGGCTCAGTGGATTTCAAAGTGTAGTGTGTAGGAAGATTTACAAAATAGTACAATAGTCAACGACGTTTCTAGACAGGAAGATCAAGATGACATTCTCTACGTTTGAGCAAGTGTCTTTGAGGAAAAACAATATAAAAACAAAAAGTCCTTTTGACAAACACTACCTGATAAAGGGAGCTAGGGAGTTCTGACTCCCATAGATCTGTGCCCGAGATAGAGGTGAGCGACCCAGTGAAACACACGTATAGCTGACAACACAACATCCCAATAACAGGACATCTTTACACTGCTAGAAAGTTAAAAGGCACCACACAATACAAGTCACAAAAAACTTCTGCCACACATTTGTAACGCTCTAACCGACAAACTTTAAGGCGGATGTCACTGTCATGTGCAAAAAACACCTTGAACATGTTTCTCGTGTCCTCTTCAGTGTCCTCCGTGGTGAGGTGTGCTTTGATTTTTTTCATTTTACTGCTGACTTGTTTAAAAAATATCTAAAATGTGAAAAGTTTTAAAGAATGATTGCATCATCATCATCACTATGTCGCTTGGTATCACAGGCATATTAAAGGCTTTAAGGAGTGGGAGGTCAGGGGTGTGGGGGTGGAGGCGGGGCTTCACTGTTGGTTTAGTTCCTGTAGCTTTTGCGACCCTCTCCCTCCTTTAGAAAGGTCCATATGAGGGTGTTCACAATGTCAGGCTGGTCCTGCTGCAGCCAGTGACTGGCCCCAGAGATGATGTTGAGACGGAAGTGATTCCTGATGTAGAGGCGGCAGGCTTCTGCCATCTCCTGCTCCAGGAACGCATCCCGTTCTCCCCACAGCAGCAGCACTGGAGAACGGACATGTTTGTGGTTCAGGGGCAGCGAGCTGAGAACAGAGAAAGAAAAAGTGAAAAGTCTCAGATATTTTTAAGCAAGGGATCAGATCCGTAAGAATGAACAAAGCCATTCTCTGTAAACTGAGTTAGTGGTCATGTCATGCGTGTACATCAGAACTGTATTTTCAATTATGAAGGGAGGGGCTTGGACTAGATCCGCTGCACCTCCACATCAAAAGGAGCCAGTTGAGGTGGCTTGGGCATCTAGTCAGGATGCCTCCTGGACGCCTCCCTGGTGAGGTTTTCCGGGCACGTCCAACCAGGAGAAGACCCAAAAGAAGACCCAGGACACGCTGGAGGGACTATGTCTCTCAGCTGGCCAGGGAACACCTTGGGATTCCCCCGGAGGAGCTGGCCCAAGTGGCTGGGGAGAGGAAAGTCTGGGCCTCTCTGCTTAGGCTGCTGCCCCCTTGACCAAACTCCAGATAAGTAGAAGAGAATAGATGGATGAATGGATGGAATAGTATTTTCAACCTGCTTTAGACTGACAATAATCAGTAAGTCCAAAACACTGAACGTTAACATTATTGCTAATTATTTTGTATTTACTTGTAAGAGGTAAGAGTCCAGCCTACATTAGGTCTAATATTATTTTAAAAACACGACCAGACAGATGCATTCATAGCTTGTGAATTGTTGCAGAGACCAACAAAGCTAATACAGATCACTTGACTGCCCTTTTGCTGTAATCATATATGACATCCATTCAAAGTCATGGTTCTTGGCCAAAGAAATACCATTGGTGGTCCAGGACTGAAACCATTAAGTTGATTATAGATTGTGTGTGGAACTGTAGCACTGATGTTTCTAAATGCATCACACACATCCACGGATTATCTTTATTAGCTGCATTTTTGGTGTAGAAAGGTCACTATGGTAATGACATCCAAGTCTGTTTTTCTACAGAATACTGGTCGAGTCAGTTTCTTACAACAGTTCAGTTTCTTTTCTTCATTCTCTTACAAATTCTGTCCAAATTTTCCTAAACAGCAAAGCCTGAAAGGGTTTTCCTTCACCTCTGATTTCTGACACATCTGTACTGATTGTTTTTATGCTCCAGATGTGAATCATGTGATGTGTGTGAAGTCAAATGTGAATCTCCCTCGGTGGTCTCCTGTGCTTAAAGGATGACTTCATCCTTTTGTAGAAGATGAATGGCTGGATGAACGTGTGCTTAAATACAGTATGCAGAGAGGCTAATTGAGCATGGGCCATGACATTTCTTTTACATAATCACATAAAAGCTATTCTGAGATAACTTGTTGCTTGAAAAAGGAGCAGATGGCCGGGTAAGTCATGCACGTAAAGATCACATGTTACAAATACACACAATATTCTTAGAACTTGTTTTTGTGAACTAAATAACAACAATGTGTATATTTATATCTCTGTGGAGAAAAACTGAATTATGTTGCAAATCAAATCACAACAACCACAGGATGTGACAGTTCTGAGATTAAAATGAAGGGTAACACTTTAGTTTAGGGAACACAAATTAACCATTAATTAGCTGCCAAATAATATACATATTAGTGGATTACTAAGTCTTAATCAGTCATTATTAAGTACTTATTAACTGCTAATAACAATGCCCTAATTCTAATAATAACAGGCCATAAATTAAGAGTTTTATCATAATAGGCCATTAATAATGGTTTGTTGCTGATTAATGCAGATACTAATTAGATACTAACAAAAGCTCACTTTAGAATGGGGAACATATTCTTGCTTATAAGTGGGTAATAAATTGTTGTTTTGGCTCTATTACCAGTTGCAGTTTGGTGTTTATTTACATAATACCAGAACATAATTTTTCTGGTTATTAATGCAGAATGACTATTCCCATTGAATTACTTCTTTATGAGCTACACATTGATTAGAGCTACTTAGTATATGCATTCATCAGCAACAAACCATTTACTTTCAAATAACAAACCGTTATTAATGGTCTATTATGATAAAACCAAATAAAACATTTCAGTTGTTATGTTGTTTCACTTCTTCTCATAAACAACTATTAAGATTTGGAAAAATTTGAAGTCTGCATGATACCCTGTACTATTTTACATCACCATGCTGACAAATGCATCTCTGAAAAGGTGTTGAAGGCTGAATCTAAATTATCTGCCATATGTTTCTGCATCACTGCAGAGCAAAGAAATAATTTCCACAAAACAGCTTTAGAATTTCTATAATGCATTAACACTAAAGCTAAAAACAGATTTGCTTTTCTAGTTTCTTCAAGGTGTTGAATCGTTTAATCAATACATTTGCAGTGGTTTCTAGCAGGAATGAAGGCCTTCTAAGTCGTACTCAGGGAGGAAAAAAGACTAGAAGCACCTGTTTCAGCACGGAGGAGTCAGCTGGAGAAGAAAGTAGCTTCAGACAACAGGTTTTGGAGTCTTATTTCTTGATATTTGGACATCTCGCCTCTGAATTGATAACAGCAACATGACTCTACCACTGACTCAGTTTGCTCTGCAACGTTGATGTTTCATCTCCACAAATAACACAAGCCTGGAGGAGTTCTGCTCTGTGGTGGAGTTGCTAATGCTAACAATTAGCTTCTACTAGCCGAGACGTTCTCTGCTGTTTCCTGGACGCTAAACCAACATCAGCCTTCCCCATTGTGAGTCAAGATGGGTGAGTCCATGAATGTTAAGTGACAGTGTGACGTAGATCTGTCAGGCTTTTCAAATCCTAGAGTTTCACCGTCTATTTTCTATCAGAAGCTAATGCAGGAGATAGGTGTAGGAGACTATTTTCATGTTCAGCCTGTATGAAAAACTCAGAGTGACCAAATAAAATCAAAAATAAAACTTAAAAAATGTTTTTCAGGGTTCCAGAACTTTAATGTCTATTTCTGTATTCCCACATTGATGTGAGTGAATGTCCCACCTGAAGACATTCCTGTAGTAGTTGAGGGCTCCTGTTAGAGCTCCCGGCTGTGAGAGTGCATACAGATAGGCCTCCAGGTCTTCTGCAGTGAGCCAACGACCCTTCCTCCCGATCCCGGTGTTGCGGCTGGTGAATAAAGCCTTCAGAGCCTGCAGCAGAGCAGAAACAGCAGCAGATATTGGGTTAGTGTGCAACTGGAACAATTTGATCTAGAAACTGTTCTAAAGGACATCCATGTGCTGTAACTTGAGTCAGATAAGACAATTTGCCAGTTAGATCAGGCCTGATGACCTTCAGCTGCAGGTCTGACACTCGGACTTACTGCTGGCTCAACAGCATTGCTAGGTGTGCTCTAATTCTGAAAACTGCAACACAAGCATACTTAAAATTAAGTTTTACACTTAATCAGTGAAACTCTAGTTAACTCCTCCACAGCTCAACACTTTAGAAAAAAAGTCTTGATTATTTACAAAGCAATCAGTTAAAAGGAAAAAATAAAGGTAACACTTTACAATAAGAGTCCCTTTATTAATGTTACCTAGTGCATTAAGCATTAATAAACTATTAAATAAAGTATTAACAACAGCTTAATATTAATAATATTAAGTAATGCATTACTAAGCAGACACCTCCCTCCCCTGGCCTTTTGTCCTAACATTAAAACACTTAATAGTTAACAATATTGCAAATGTTAATAAAGGGATTCTTTGTTTATTAATGTTTAATAATGCACTAAATAATGTTAATAAAGTGACCCTTATTGTAAAGTGTTACCATAATTAAGATATTAAAACGAATATTCATACAATTATTAATGATACTATAGAAATGGGGAGGGTAACGCTGTTTGGAGGTTGTGACAGAAGCAGAATTGTTGATCATTCAAAGTTTAAATAAAAAGTAATAGCAGTTTTAAACCAGTTATTGAGCAAAAGAGTGAAAAGATGGACGTTAGCAAAACAAAAGGGAAAGAAAACAGATCTCTAGTTTTGATTGAGTGGATGCAGTTTTTACAGACTAAACATATCAGTTCCTAAAATCTAATCATATTTTGGTCTTTATATTGGCCATCCTCAAACTTACCAAGATTATTGATTAGGTCTCAAAATGTTAGCAAATTATTAGCATTAATGCTATTTATAATGATAAATGATCTGCACTTGTATCGCGCCTTTCAGAGTCAGAGGACTCCAAAGTGCTTCACACTACAGTGTATCTAACTAACTAACTAACTGAAATGAATTCAAAAAGAGCTCTGCTGGTAAACTACAGACAAACTTAATCCATGGTAATCCATGCTAATTCAGCGTTTGTGTAGTAAATCTCTTTCCTGTTGGGTTTTGTATAAACCATCTCACAGCAGGTTGTTTTTTATAGATGCTATTGCAGCAAACACTAAAATGAGACACTGTGTGACACACACCCGTGCACCAGCATGCAAACACAAATGCATGCCCACACGCTAATACACACATGTACACACATACACAACCTTGACCTTGAAAGCACTTAGGCCCACACATAAGAGACCACCTTGAAATCATTGATGGAGAGCATGAGCTCCGGGAAGCGGGGCAGCTGGAAGAAAAAAAAATGACTGGATTTCAGCAGCTGGCTCGGGTGACGCAGAGCATAATCTGGAGAAGAGGAGAAGACAACAGAGATGTTAATTATTTTTTTCATTCTAATTAAAGGAAAGTTTGCACACACGCGAGGTTGTGGATGTGAGTTGACTTTGCTGCTCTGTGTGTGCACCAGCTAAACCTGCTGTTCTAGCTTCATCTGAGCCTCCTGTAATTAGCTTCTCATCATCTTCCCCCTAAGGCAGAGGAGGATTTGCCAGCTGGATGTCAACATGCAGCTGAAGTAATAAGACGTCCTAATTAATGATAATAATTCCAATAATAATCCAAGAGTTAATGCAGAGCCTCTGTAATTACAATGGAGGAAAAGCTTTTCCCTCACAACATGAAGAAAAACGCCTGAGAATCTGCTCTGTGTAAAACCCTACCTGTGAACACAGAAGGATGGGGACAGTTTAGGACTATGAGTTTTGTCACCATCTCAGGGTAATGAATGGCAAACAGCCATGCGATAGTCCCGCCCCAGTCGTGGCCTACAAGGCAGCATCTGTTGTACCCTTGAAGAGAAGCAGACAGTCAGATAACAGTAATTATCAAAGGGGACACGGGTGGATCTGCTGTTGAACTGAGGAATTTTAACTCTACAAAATCAAGATTGTTCATGACAGACTGCATGAGTGGTAGTCATCATCCAGCCAATCCCTGCAAAGTGATCCTATTACCTGTGCCACCACCATTCACACCAAGGAGTCACCCTAACATCTCACGATTGCTACATGACTAAAGTGATGCAGTCAAGTCTCTAAATCACAGAAAACCTGGCTTGGTGCTTTAGCCCCCGCCGTAGGCGTGGGCTGCAGTGGACCGTATGTGAGTTGTGAGTGTTGATGTACAGGGGTTTGTAGTCCAGTTGCAGATTAAAGTGCAGCAGTTATTACATAATGAGAACAAGCTTTGTAACACTTAAGTGACCCTTAAGTGAATGATTTGCACAGCAATATCCATTATTGAGTGCTTAGCTCCTGACAGCCTGCTAAGTAATTGACAGCGATGGCTAGAACAATGCAAGAAGCTACCAAACATTCATTATAGACCTAAATAACCATCATATTCTTTAATGATTTATAAAGATATCTGCTCCATATCTGCTTAAGGATATTTACAAGGTGTGACCTTTGACTGCTCAGATAAAAGAGCCTGACATCAATACTGGCTGTCATTGGTCTATCTACAAGTACGACAACATCAGGATGTGAAAAGTGATGATTTAACTGGATAAAAGTCATTTGACAAAGAAATGACTTTAGACTCAGTGTTCCAACATTTGCAAAAGGGATGAGATACAAACCAAAGGCCACAAGGAACAATGGAGGAGGAGGCTTAAAGCTAAGAGCAAGGCAACGTGGTGCCTTCCAAAAACACTGGTCCATACTGGCTCTAGCTCTAGCACCAACCCCGGCGCAGCATTGGAACCATTTTGATGGAAACACTCTATATATGACCTTGGCTGAAATGTTGAAGACAAATTCAAAACCAGCAGGTTTTACATGATAAAAACAAACCTAGCTAATCTAAACGGAAATTATTTTTACTCATAAATGTATTTTTTGGAAGTTTATTATACAACATTGATGCATTTTATGAAGGCAGAGTAGAGGATGATCAAAGAGAGGGTGCTTTTTCTTAAAACATGTTTTATTGTTTCCCTAAGGAACCAAAATGAGACAAAACACGTCACTGGCTGCGTGCCATTGTTCAAAATACTGTTTTGATACTGGTATCAGTATGAAACCCAAATTTCACCGATATGACTTTTTATTTTAGACTGCACCACTAAACTAACATGCCGTCAGCGCTGATAAATAAATAATAAATGAATTATTGTCATGAAGAAGAAAAGAATTGGCTCAGTTTTCTCATGACTGGAGCTAAAACAGCTATTTTAACACATCTGATTAAAAAGTGACAGCTGTGACTTCAGTGATAAATAAAACTTGTTAGAACTAAAAATAAAGACAGAAGTATTTTGGGCAGGAAAGAAGCTATTTTGGTCAGCTAATTGCTGGCTGGTGTTAGACAGCATCAATCTGGATCACTGCTAGTGTTAGCATGTAGTCAGCTGCTTCTGTCTGAGTCACAGGACATTTGTCATGTGGTGCTGCAGGCCTGAAAGCTGTCCAAAGGCTGGACTGATAAACAGGTTTATTTTTGAACCGGGATGTTCTCTTACCTAAATACTCCACAATATCTTTCACGTCGGTGACCAGGTAATCGAAGCTGTAGCTCTCAGTGGAGAGAGGCAGGTCGGACTCCCCGTAGCCTCTCATGTCCACGGCCACCACACGGAACTCGCTCTTAAACTCACGCAGCTGGTAGCGCCAGGAGAACCTGAGGCGCGCGCACACACACACACACGCATACTTTCAATTGAACTCATTAAAGCCACGCAGCATTTGTGACTATGATTTATAACTAATAACTTTTTACCAACAGCTACAAGAAAACACACATAATCCATCTTGTGTTCTATATCAGAGATTAAAACTCATTTACCATAACTGACCCTTCTAAAAAAATGATGCCTCACTTAAGAACTTGTGTTTTACAGACAAACGTGCAAACTAAGTAATAACACGTTTCATTAGTGTTTAAACAACTTAACTTTGTAACTCTTCCGTTTACACTGATTTTTAACATTTTCATACAAAGATCATAAAAATGTTTTTTTCTTTGTGAATTTGTTAATCGTCCATATCATATTGAAATATTCACTCATATCCTTAAATCCTGCAGCATTAACCCGCCTTGTTCCCATCCTCAGGTTGATGTCTTTGCTACATTGAGCTTTACAAAGTTGTCTGTGAGCTCAGTGGAGAATTGTTTTTTTCAGCAGTGACATCACATCCTGAGGCTGTAGGGAGAGACAAGAAGCCAAAACAAACAAACTAAAGGAGGCAGATGTTGAGTCTGGTCTAAGATCCAAATGCCTGTTTAGTAAATGCTAAATCTATTACTGCTGTGCTCAAATGTTTGAGAATGACACTAATAGTAATCATCATAACATTTGCTGCATCAGATTTTCAGATTTGAGTTTTCATGAACTCCAGAATGTTTTGAAGAGTGATCAGATGGACAAACATTAATTAGAAGGTCCTTTTAGGACATAAAAATGAACTTGATCTCCAAAACCTGTTTGGACTGCATTTGAGAAGAAGGTGTCCAAGAAAGTCCAGCAGCACCAGGATTGTCTCCTATCCAGCAGTGGGATCAGGGGACCACAAGCACAGAGCAGCAGGTGTAAGTGAAGCTGACACGCCACAAGAAGACTTTTGGATGATGGCCTGGTGTCAGAAGGGCAGAAAAGAAGACACGTCTCCCCAGGAAAAACATGGACAGACAGATTTATAATTTAAAAAATGGGTCCAGGGATCAGACTGCTGAGGACTGGGGAAATGCTTTTTCTCATATGAATCTTGTTTCTGAGTGTTTAGACCATCTGGAAACAAAAATACTGTCTGCAGAAGAAAAGGTGAGCACTTCCATCAGTCCTGTGTCCCCCGAGAGAAAAGCATCCCGAGTCCATTCGTGTGTGTGGGGTTGCTCATCAGCCAAGGGAGCTGACTCACTCACAATGTAGCCTCATAGAACAGACATTAGGATGGTACATAAACATCCACTGAGAGGAAGTTTCTCAATCATCCAAAAACCCTTTAGAGATGAGCAGTAGGGTAAAGTCAGTAAGGACACATTTAATTCCATGTCTAGGAAACTCCCTTAATCCCATGGAGAACTTGTAGTCAGTCCTCAGCAGGAATGTGGACAAGCAAAAGCTCAGACATTCTGACAAACTGAAGAATGAGCTGCCATCAGTCAGGATTTGGACCAGAAGTTGACTGACAGCAGAGGTCTAGAAAAAGAAGGATCAACAATGACTTCTTGTATAAATGGTAAATGACCTGTCCTTATATAGCATCTTCATAAGTCCTAGACCCCCCACCCCCCAGGGTGCCTTCCAATACAACAGTCATTCACGCATTCACACACACATTCATGCGTTGATGGTGATGAGCCACAATGTAGCCACAGCAGCCCTGGGGGTAACAGGCACAGGTGGGGCAGCCATTCACACACTTTCCTTCTGACCTACACCAGTAGGCCAGGTGGCTGAAGGGCCTTGCCCAAGGACACAACAAATGTGACCGGTTGAGCGGGGTGCAAACCTGCAACTGTCTGGTTACAGGGGGAAGGGGCACTTAACACCTCCGCCCCCATGACCCTTTAATTACAAACATAATGCAATTGTCAATAAAAGTCTTAGGAACTGGAGATGCTTGTAGTTCTTCTGTAACCATAGAAACATCTGACAAAAAGATCTAAAATCACTGAAGTAGCAAACTTTGTGAAAACCAGCAGATGTGCCACTCTCCCAACTCTGTGCCATTGCTGTAAACGTTCCAACCCTCCTCCTCCTCTTCAGCTGATGGATGGTGGAAGAAATATGCAGAGTCCTGCCTGTGATTCTGATGACTCAGGAGAAGGAACCTGCAATCCCAGAATGTAGATGAGGACCGAGGCAGAGTAAGCCCCCCTGGAACACCCCCCACCACCACTACTCCATTTTTCATCTCTATGAGGTAATCAACGCATTCTTAACAAAGATCTTCATCACGTTTTTCTTCGTTTCCATAAAGAAGTGGGCAAATGAAGCAGAACCAGCTCATGTACTGTTAATTAATCTCCGTTCTGCTTTCAGCTCAGAGAGTATATTAGAGATATGGACTGGCTTAAAGCTTCTGACAACCTCTTGGCTCCAGTCCAGGCTCAATGCTCAACATCGTTTTTCATTCCATATCAGGAAAATGAGATCTTGGACTCTTCGGCCCTATATCCCACTGATGACAAACCATGTTTGTGAATGAGGCAGGAGTGGATTTGTGCTTGCAGCTCAAGAGTCAGACTGCAGAGACTTAGTGTGCTGCAGCAACCTCGCGGATTTCTCTTAGTCAGGAGAAGTTTCAGAGAGAGGACGGCTGCGGAAAAAACACAGCAACTGTGCAAAATTAAACCTTTCAGTCTGGTTTGTGGCAGAGGAACTCAAACTGTTATTTTCTGTTCCACCTACCAGAACTCGGGGAATCCGTGCAAAAACAGCATGAGCGGCTTCCCTCTCTCTCCAGCTGCAACATAGTGAAACCGGAGGCCAGACTCCTGGAGGAAGACACAAAATAAAGACTGAGCTGAAAATCACATCAAAAGAAATCATTAGTTAGAGAATGATACATTTTTTTCCAGTGAAAAAAAATGGTTTATTTTGATCAATCAGAATAGAAAATAAGTTCCAGCAAATTTGAAATCATCCAATGGTATTATGGGAAGGCTCCAACACCAAATGTGATAGTGGTAGTGTGTGGTAGTGTGATGGTCTGGGGCAGCTTTGCTGCTTCAGGACATGGACCACTTGTCGTAATTGATGAAACCTATTAGTTACTTTTTCCACATAGGGTCAGGCTGATAGCTTTCTCCTTTCAAAAATGAAATCCTCCGTTGTAAAGTGCATTGAATTATCTGTAATCTTGATCAGGTATTGAAATTTGCCTGCTGATATGAGACATTTAAATGTGCCAGAAAAACAAAAACAAAAGAAATTTGTTAGGGGTGAGTACTGCAAATAAATGCCCTGCAAAATTTAACTCAATGTTACATTTACTAGATATTGAATGTGACGCACCACTACCACAGATAAAACTGCTAAACACATTAAGACCCTCTGATCAGACAGTTTAACCATTAAAGCATCATGACGTTCAGTCTGCAAACTGGGAAACTTCAGCCTGAAACACATTTAGCTCGAAATTAACAGAAGAACTTTGACTCAGAAATAAAAATAAGTAAATGAAGAGGATGCGTCTGTTTGCTTTATGTTAAAAAAAGAGGAATTACATAATTGTTACTGTGTTGCTGAAGGGAGGCGGGGGAGCTGTTCATTCAGCACCACCTGAGCTCTAAACTACTGACGCCACCTCTAAAATAAACCAGACGCTTCGCGTTTGCCACAATTTCGGGCCCAGTTTGGTTTGTCACGACGCGACGTGTTGTGAAAAGGTGTGGAAGCACACGTGAACACATGCGCGAGACGCTCAAATACAATGGGTTCCCCCCTTGTACAGGCGCGAGACAGCCTCAGTGTCACTCGCGCGCGTGAGCGTGTCTTACCTTGATCCTAACATAACAGTGGGTTCCCAAGGACGTGTCGTTCAGACAAGCCGGGGGAGTTTCACGCACCACCCACTGGAAGGTGGCCGTCGGCCTCAACACGACGCTCCACCAAAGTTTCAGCAGGGCCACGGCGGAGCACAGAGCACAATACCCGTACACCAGCGACCAGTACCCCAGAAGTCTGATCCGCAGCGCAAGTCTCATCACAAATAACAGCAAGTTGTGGAGCACTCTCGCCATCTTCGCATTGCCGCCGGAAATCAATCCAGGTCACTGTTGATGTCCCCCTGATCGGCGGCCGTGTCAGTTTAAGGCTGCTGTTTGTGTCGCTACCAGCTCATATGCGCGTCTGTCTGAAGGGAGGATCCCAACAAACCACTGAATGGGACGGTGGCACGAGCAGCATCACGTAAGACTTCACGCTTGCGTGTGACAGCGGAGGTTGTTCGGCAGGAGACGGTGCCGTTGTCCGCAGGAGGGTGGAAATGTCGGTCTGCGGCGGATCGGTTCTTTCATTTTTATCCTAAGAGGAGCAGAAAAGGCGCAGGCTGAAAGCCCCGAAAATCACTGCAAAGCAGCTCGGCTTCACGCTGCTGTTATGGCAACACCGCCTGCGTGCTCAGTCAGCTGCTCGCTTTCACGCCCCGCAGCGTGGTGAAAACGCGTGATTCATACACCAAAATGTGCAGCTTCGTCGGGATTATTAAATACGAGTTTTTGTAGCGGTACGTGGAACAGCGTGGGAAAGATTCGCGAGAAAAGCGTGAACATTTGTCCCCTCTAGACAACAATAGGATAGTGGTGAAACAGGTGACAAAGCCCCGCCCACAAAAGCTCAGGTAGTTTAAAGGGAGGATGGAAAATTGAAGCTGACATGACTGAACTGATATTTTGATTTCTTTTAAATGGTCATTTGTATGATTTTTTTTAGAAACATTTCTACAAAATAAAATAAACAATTATAAGATGTTGCACTTTGACTGTCAAAAATCTTCAGATCTTTTGTCAATATTTCTCCACATTCATCAAAGCATCTGTATTTTTGTCTTCAGTCACCCACTGTTTCACTGCTGCAGGACTTCAGGTTTTCTCTAGTCATCTGAGTGTACACCTACATTTTTACAGACTTCAGTTATTCAAAATTAGCACAAAATATGTACATCAATACAGGAAATGAATGGTCTTTTCAATGTGTAATATCTCCTTCAATAAATTCAGTAAACACAAACTAACATGGGACCATCTGAACCTTGTTTCAGTCAGAATAGATTTCAGATCAATTCCTAGTTTTATTTCTGTTAACGATTTAGTCTGCTAGTCTCATTTAGGCAGGCAGTGAGACCGGATGTGTGGTTACCATGGTGACCACCATGAGCAACTGATAGTAGCTTTAACATTTTTGATTTTGGTTCTATTGATATACATTAAAATGTAGGCATTATCTTAGACTCTCACAAACCTGGTAGCCAATTGTTTAATATTTTTTGCTTTTTTAAAAGAATCTCGACTTACAGTTCTGGACCATTAGGTAGTGATTATTGGGATTAAAACAAATAATTAAAAAAAAAAAGCTTTTTACCAGGGAGACTATGCAGTCACTAGTGACACAAATTCTAGAAACTCAGCAGCTCACGAGTCCTCTGGTTCCACCTATAGCCCCCAAATAACTTTAAATGTCAGAAAACTATTTTGTCATGATTGTGACAAAACAGCCAAATATAATTCTACAGAATTCTTAACCAAGAGTGTTCTGTTAAAAGCATTTGGTAACATGTTAACCTGACTAATAACCAGATCATAAAAACACAAAAGCCAGATGAGCACTTGGTCTTAGAATTGACCGAACCTGCAACTTGTTGGTAATATTGTTTCTGGTCGCATCGGTTTTAGAAAATTGTAAATGTTGAATTTAATCAATGAATCAGCTACACAATAATGACCCACAACACATGAAATGTCTTTCAAAAAGCCACCTAGTTATGTAGGGATTAGGGAGCCATGCTCTTTCCTTGAAGTTGTGTTGGAAGCAGGAAACATGACTAAAGCAATTTTAACAAGAGCAAAATAGTAATGATAAACCAAATGGGCCAAAACCATAATGCAGCTCTTGTGAAATGCTTTTTTGAAAAAAATGGGGGGAAATTAACAGTGTGCATAGATCATAAACCGCTCTACATTCAGATGTACATACATCCCACAAACATTCATCCATATAAAAAAACTGTTCAGTCATGTTTGGTGAAGGACATTTTAATTGAGTCTGACCACCACTAGATGTCAGTAGAGAGTAGAATAAGGAGGATAACATTAACTTGGAGTAAATATTAACATTTACACAGCTGTACATGAACCAGTAAGGAAAGGTGGTTCCTTTATTATGAATTTAAACCCTGAAAACTCCAGAACATACAATGTAAACAAGATGCACCATTTTATGTGGCATAAGGAAATATTTGAGTACTGGTGTAACTTGCACTGATCAAGGTGATTCAGTTCTTTAGTGAAAATATTTTATTATACTGTAAAAAACAAAGCAACAACTTATAAATATGTGTCACAGAACATATGAATGTTATAAACAACTCAAGAAAAACTACTACAAGCAACAAAGTCAGGTGCACATAGAATCAGCATCATACAACATTTTCCCCACATCACTCAGCAAACGCCAAAATGCCTCAAAAGCCCTCAGAGGACCCATTCACTTTCACAGTTCCTTACAAAGAAAAATCACAGAATGGTCATGTAACTGACATTTACCTGCTTCATCTCCATTTTGCTTCAACATTCAGGAACAACTGAAACACTGTGGTGAGAATTCCCTGACAGCTCAGTACAAATCTGAAACCAACATGGTGCTATAGTGCAACAACCTCTAATGAAAACGTGAACTCCGAGCAATTCTGACACTTTACATAAAATGCCTTAATACAGAATTCAAAGGCCTGCATCATTCGTATCTCAACATTTTTCTTGACTAGTTTCACACACAAGGTCTTTTTGTGACCAGGACAGAAACATCTCACACAACAAAATTAAGAAAAAGAACTTTTCCAGGTACATTTCTGCTGCCTTAATCCAGGTTAGACTCAAACGTATTCATTATGTTCCACTGCAGGGTCATGTCAATACCGGACATCTGTAAAGAGAAGAAAATCAACACATTATATTAAATAGTAAATGGTCTGCATTTGTATAGCACCTTGTTAGGGTTCTACAACCCCCAAGGCGCTTCACAACACAATCAGTCATCCACCCATTCACACGATGGTGATGAGCTACAGTGTAGCCACAGCCGCCCTGGGGCACACTGACAGAGGCGAGGCCTGACATACACTGGCGCCACCAGTCCCTCGGACCATCACTCGCAGGCAAGGTGGGTTAAGTGTCTTGCCCAAGGACACAACAGCAGCATTCTACGGGGGGGGGGGGGGGAATCAAACCTGCAACCTTTCGATTACTGGACAACCTGCTCTACCTCCTGAGCTACTGCTGCCCATATTCAAAATTACACAGGCTCAGACCCAGAGACAACAGTACTCACAGCCTCTCTCCTGCGACGTTCCTGCTCTCTTCTCCGGGCCAGTTCTCTCTCCTTGTTCACAGCTGACTGAGACTGTGTTTCATTAGCAGAACACTCATTAGGTTTGGGGACATCCAAGGCAGCCTCTTGGAAGAGGCTCTCTAAAACATCAGGTCCCTTTTCAATAGGCTGTAGAACTGGTTCTGTTTTACATGGACCTGACAGGCTGGAAGAACAAAATTCCAGTTATGGGGTTGGCTACAGAATTATGCAGAACAAAATAATCACATTTTAAATAAGGTAAATACAAGCTGTTCAAGTCATAGCACAACACATTTTATGTGAACACCTGCTCTTTTCAGGAGTCTCTGTCTTTTTGCTTTCATCCAACGGTGTCTTGTTCAGCGTTTTCTGACGTTCTTCCTTTATCATAGCCACTTTACGAAACTGCTGGAAGCTCTCTTTGGAGGACTTGATTGCAGCTGGAGTGAATGACTGCCTCACCAGCTTTGCCCAAGAGTGAGCATTTTTTAGAATAACATCCTAACAAAGATGAAGACAGCAGTTATCTACAAACCCTTTTAAAAGATGACACGTTTACTAATTTGGACACTTTTAAGAAGAATCAAACTGAGACTGAGCACTTACCTTTTTAGGAATTGGGGGGATTTCCCCTTTCGCCGATTTACTTACAGTGTTGATATGGAGCTCGTTGGTCACCTGACTGTCAAAAAGGTCCTCGGGGCAACTGAAATCTGGCCTCATCACTTTTAAAACAAAGGTTCAGTCACAGGACGAGCCAACTATAAGCAGTGATATGGAAGCAGGACCTTTAAAGTGACATACTGTAGCTTGTCTCATTGTTGGTCTTCAATGGACTGTCGCCGAGAGGAGATAGCATGGGATCCTGTTAAGGGTAAGATTTGATCATTAAATCTTTGATGCTGATGAAGAGTTAACTAGAACTTTGTGCCTTAAAGCCACAGTGTGTAATATGTTTACTTGTTTACTATGAAATTCTGTGTATCCATTCACACACTTGTCCTCCATTAATATTTCTCACCATCTATTCTAAATATTCCTATTAGCTTGAAATTTATATTTTTATATACATAAACAGTGGTTGATGCATAGATATCATATATATCACTAGATGCCTTAACTGGCAGTCGAAAGCGTCCCTACATGGCGGCCATCTTACTTCGGACAGCTTATGTTCCGTTCTCAATAGTAGCAGATGGAAGGTGAGTGAACAATTTGAACAAAAACACTCTTAACTCGATTAAATATTAACAAATTTACAAGCCGGTTGCAATATCATAATCCTTATAACACATAGGCTTGAGACGACAGACTTGCACATTTTTAAATTAATGGGCCAAATCCGTCATATTTCACAGCCACATCTCTGGCTTTTATAACAAATTAAACCTTTTGAAAATCGGTTGAAAATTGAGCAAGTTAGAGTCATTTAAATAGTACATGCACCACTGACACCAATGTTACGAAAGGGAGCAGCTGTCCAAAGTAAGATGGCCGTTGCGTAGGGACATTCATCCAATTGACGAACAGCGCGGGTAAGGCATCTAGCAATATATATGATATCTATGGGTTGACGCTCCATAGTCATGCGCCATCTTGATATACAGTAGCTGTTAGGAACATACAAGATATAATGCTCCACGTTTCGTGTGTGCGCTTTCACATGAAAGTTCTCCTCCTTCTAAATGTTGTGTGGGACATGGTGTTGGTTCTCTACGTGGCGGCCTTGCTGGTTTGGGGAATTTCTGCTCCTTCCCCTTGGGTTGCTTTCCCTGCTCCAACCACATGTGATCACTAGGGTGACCAGATCCCAACTCGCCAAATGTGGGACAGACTACTCAATGTGGGACAACATGAAATTCCAATGCAACGACATACAGTAAAAAAGTAAAAAAAAAAATTCTATTCTGCCTTTAGCTCCAACATCACTGTTAAATATACATAAAATCATCATCATCATGTACTATAATATTCTATTCGAATTCACCTTGAACAAGCAAACAGCAAAAGCTTTAGTACTATTTCACCAGTTACCACAGCTTAACTCAGGCTCTTTGGACCTTCTACAGTGGCTCTGAATAACTTTAGCTAAACTGATTTTAAACCCATCAACTCATTTTAATAATATAGACACTGTGCATCCAGAAAGTATTCACAGTGCTTCACTTTTTCCACTTTTTTGTTTATATTACAGCCTCATTCCAAAATGGATTAAATTCATTGTGCCCATAAAATTCAACACACAACACCCCATAATGATAATGTGAAAAAAGTGTATTTGAAGTTGTTGTAAATTTATTAAAAATAAAAAACTTGAGAAATCACATGTACATAAGTATTCACAGCCTTTGACGTGAAGCTCAGAATTGAGCTGAGGTGCATTCTGTTTCCACTGATCATCCTTGAGGTGTTTCAGCAGATTAATTAGAGTCCACCTGTGGAAAATTAAGTTGATTGGACATGATTTGGAAAGGCACACACCTGTCTATATAAGGCCCCTGGGTTGACAGTGAATGTCAAAGCACAAACCAAGCAAAGGAATTGAGTGTAGACCTCCGAGACAGGATCGTCTTGAGGCACAAGGCTGGGGAAGGTTACAGAAAAATGTCTGCTGCTTTAAAAGGTTCCTATGAGCAAAGTGGCCTCCATCATCCGTAAGTGGAAGAAGTTTGGAACCACCAAGACTCTTCCTAGAGCTGGCCAGCCTTCTAAGCTGAGTGAACGGGGAGAAGGGCCTTGGTCAGGGAGGTGACCAATAACCCGATGGTCACTTTGTCAGAGCTCCAGCAGTCCTCTGTGGAGAGAGGAGAACCTTCCAGAAAGACAACCATCTCGGCAGCAATCCACCAATCAGGCCTGTATGGTAGAGGGGCCAGACGGAAGCCTCTCCTTAGTAAAAGGTACATGGCAGCCCGCCTGGAGTTTGCCAAAAGGCACCTTAGGGACTCTCAGACCATGAGAAACAAAATCCTCTAGTGTGATGAGGCAAAAATTGAACTTTTTGGAGTGAATGCCAGACGTTACATTTGGAGAAAATCAGGCACCGCTCATCACCAGGCCAATACCATCCCTACAGTGAAGCATGGTGGTGGCAGCATCATGCTGTGGGCATGTTTTTCAGCGGCAGGAACTGGAAGACTAGTCAGGATAGAGGGAAAGATGACTGCAACAATGTACAGAGACATCCTGGATGAAAACCTGCTCCAAAGCGCTCTTGACCTCAGACTGTGGCGACGGTTCACCTTTCAGCAGGACAATGACCCTAAGCACACAGCCAAAATATCGAAGGACTGGCTACAGAACAACTCGGTGAATGTCCTTGAGTGGCCCAGCCAGAGCCCAGACCTGAACCCCATTGAAAATCTCTGGAGAGATCTGAAAATGGCTGTGCAGACGCTTTCCATCCAACCTGATGGAGCTCGAGAGGTACTGCAAAGATAGGTGTGGCAAGCTGGTGGCATCATATTCAAAACGACTTGAGGCTGTAATTGCTGCCAAAGGTGCATTAACAAAGTACTGAGCAAAGGCTGTGAATACTTATGTACATGTGATATCTCAAAGTTTTTTATTTTTAATAAATTTGCAACAACTTCAAAGACACTTATTTCACATTATCATTAGGGGGTGTTGTGTGTTGAATTTTATGGGCACAATGAATTTAATCCATTTTGGAATGAGGCTGTAACATAAACAAAAAAGTGGAAAAAGTGAAGCGCTGTGAATACTTTCCGGATGCACTGTAGACCGACAATTAAAAAAATGCAGGTTTAAGCAGCTTTTAATTGATTTTCCACAACAGAATGACAGTAAAAGTACCAGTAACATTTTAGATCTATTTAAGCTTGTTTTTAATTAGTTTTCCAATAAAATCAACATATAGCCATACTCTTTTGCTATTTTATTCTTCTTAATTCAGAAACAAAATGGTGTTTTTTCAAAAATGAACAAATCTTTTCTAGTAAATATTTAGAGGACAGGAAAAAAACATCACTGACCATCAGAAAAAATTCAGATCTAATCTAATAGAGTTCCTTAGAAATAATTTTCTCCTCAAAATTCTGAGAAAAGGTAATGAAGGCTTCCATTTAATTCTCTCAGCATTTGTTTAATGTGCTTTAAAAGAGTTTAGCTTGTATCTGAAACAAAACAACTCCAGCACCTTGTGTGTGTTAGAACATCATTTGGGACCTGTCTAATTACTGGGAAACCTGCCTCTGACCAACATGGTTTTTTTTGTGACAGTTGGACTTTCTGCATCGTTTTATATCGCACTCCGCGCCGTGACACAAAAAATGACTGAGAAACAACACAAAGACTCCGACAGAATCTCTCTGAACACTTTTAACCCACGAGTTTATTCTAACAGCATTTTCTCCACCGCGCTGTCCTCCGTGCTCGCAGACGCTTCTGCTTTGGTGGTTCAGGTGCGCGTTTCATGCGCTCCCGACCTGCGTTAGAGTCCCGCCTCCTGGTTCGATTGACAGCAACAGGCAGCTTTCCCCACACAGTTTATGCAAGATGGAAACTCGAAATCGGAGACTCTCAGTAATGCGGGACATAAGTCTCAATTTGCAGGACGTGTGAAAAGTGATGAAAATGCAGGACTGTCCTAGCCTTGCAAGCCATCCTATATATGTGTATATATAGTCTGGCCACGAACCATTGACGGCTCTCAGTCGTGAGGCGGGATCTACGGTTGTCTTTCAAAATGTCAGCACGCAATTGGATAGCGCTAGGACCAATCAGAGTGACGAACAACATGACGTAATCACGGCGACGGAAAAGCGGGAGGCTTTAATAGCGTCTAGCTTCAATGATTTCTGTCGTTTTTGTATGAAAAACACGTGAATATCAGGTGTACTGGGACATTGCACTACTTTGTTTGATAACAATAAGAAGCCGCTAAGTATATCAGACAGACTTACGCACGTTGGAGTCTAAATAATCCAATGTTGATGACAAAGCCGTTTCAAACGAACGTGTTTTCCGAGTTGCCGCCATGTTGCTTGGGTTCGCGGCGTTCGCGGCCGCAGCGCTGACGTCATCGGCTACTCCCGCTCTGTGATTGGCCCATGATATAGAGCGCTGTGATTGGCCCAACCAAAACTATAGTGAGTTGTGATTGGATAGACACAGCAGTGGTTTGGGCTGCGAGGGTTCCAATGAAGCGTGCCTAGACCAAACTCTGCAAAGCAAGAATTGGTCTAGTTCACTAGGCTAGGACTGTCCCGCACAAAGCGGGACATCTGGTCACCCTAGTGATCACTGGATTGAAAGCTGGAAGTTGTCGATGACTGTGGTGGAGCACGCACGGCTGTGGGAGAGAGGGAGACGAGTGATGCGACAGATGTGGGTAGAAGCAGCAGCACTAGAGCGATAAGACGCAGCTGCTACAAATGACTGATCAGCATAGGCATCATTTCAGACGGGAGCACTGGGGAAACTATTAAAATTTGGGAGTTTAGTCCCTACCACTTTTAAAGAAGTTTCTTAATAAAGAATGCACTCATCCGTGTTTCCTGAACATGTTCCACTTCTCAACACCGAAATGAAGTATTTTTAACCAACTTCGTAACCTGTTTTAGTCGTGGTGTCGCTTGTTCACTGTTAACTTAAAAACTATGGCCAACTTTTCTGTGAAACATGTAGGTTTATTTTTCATTTCGACAATGATAATTTCACTTTGAATAAGAATAAACCGTAATTGATGAATTTAGTTTAATTTTCAAAATTGAAGAAAAATAGAGGCATGCTGAGAAATATGTCCCCTTCCAAATAGTGATCAGCGTGCTGAATAGTAAACACTAGCTAGCTAGTGCTTTAGCTAAACTAAACGTTAGGCTAATATCAAACATGATAAAACTAGTCATATGTCATCACTCTTACTGTTAGGGCTGCACTTACAGCACAGTTTAGTCAGATATCAGTTCTATTTTCTCCTCAGACGGTCCTACTGTAACATTGCAACTATATATTAATTTTTGTGAGCAGTATATATATATATATATATATATATATATATATATATATATATATATATATATATATATATATATATACTGCTCACAAAAATTAAAGGAACACTTTCTATTGGGCCTGGCATGAAATCAATTAAAACTGTCTGATAATTTTCTGGTTGATTAAGCAGCTGAGGGCATTGTTAATCACTTTCAGCTGTATTGGTGTTCATGGACTTAACGACAGGTGCACTAAAGTGGCAACAATTACAAAACCCTCAAGACAGGACTGGTTTAACATGTGGAGGTCATTTCAAGTTTCTCCCTCTTGATCTTTTTTGGCTGGTTTTCCACTCGTGCTAGTTTTGGCTTGAGTAATTATGTCTACTGGCAGCATGAGGCGATTCCTTAACCCTACAGAAGTTGCACAGGTTGTCCAACTTCTCCAGGATGGCACATCCACACGTGCTGCAGCAAGAAGGTTTAATGTGTCTCCCAGCACAATCTCCAGAACATGGAGGAGATTTCAGGAGACTGGCGGTTATTCTCGGAGAGCTGGACAGGGCCGTAGAAGGTCCACAACCCATCAGCAGGACCGATACCTGCTCCTTTGTGCAAGGCGGAACAGGCTGAGCACTGCTCGTGCCCTACAGAATGACCTCCAGAGGGCCACTGGTGTGAATGTCTCTACCCAAACAATCAGGAACAGACTTCATGAAGATGGCCTGAGGGCCCGACGTCCTGTAGTGGGCCCTGTGCTCACTGCCCAGCAACGTAGAGCTCGACTGGCATTTGCTCAAGAACACCAGAATTGGCAGAACCGGCACCCTGTACTTTTTACAAACGAGAACAGGTTCACCCTGAGCACCTGTGATAGACGTGAAAGAGTCTGGAGAAGACAAGGAGAACGTTATGCTGCCTGCAACGTCGTTCAACATGACAGGTTTGGTGGGTCAGTGATGGTCTGGGGAGGCATATCCATGGAGGGACGCACAGACCTCTACTGCCTAGGAAATGGTGCTCTGACTGCCATAAGGTATCGAGATGAAATCCTTGAACCCTTTGTCAGACCCTACGCTGATGCAGTAGGTCCTGGTTTTCTCCTAATGCACGACAATGCCCGGCCTCATGTGGCAAGAGTATGCAGGCAGTACCTGGAGGATGAAGGAATTGAAACAATTGAAAGGCTTTCACGATCCCCTGACTTAAACCCAATAGAACATCTGTGGGACATTATGTTTCGGTCTATTAGGCGGCGCCAGGTTGCTCCTCAGACTGTACAAGAGCTCAGGGATGCCCTCACACAGATCTGGGAGGAAATGCCACAAGACACCATCCGTTGTCTCATTAGGAGCATGCCCCGATGTTGTCAAGCATGCACACAAGCTCGTGGGGGCCACACAAGATACTGAAAAGCATTTTGAGTTGCAGAAATTAAGTTTTTGAAATAATGGACTAGCCCGCCACATCTTCATTTCACTCTGATTTTAGGGTATCTACACAATTGAGCCCTCTGTAGGCTGAAAACTTTTATTTCCATTAAAAGGCTTGGCATCCTTTTGTTCCTAAGACATTGCCCTGTCGTTATTTGTATAGATATCCAACTTCATATTGAGATCTGATGTATCTAATGTGTTTCTTTAAAGTGTTCCTTTAATTTTTGTGAGCAGTGTATATATATAGTAATCCAGCTGATCAAAGACAGCTCGGCTCTGGTGAAGGGAATATGAAATTAATCAAAACCTGACATGCGTAAGCTAAGTATTATTTTATAGGTATTGTTCTGTGCAAGTTTGAGTGCTCCTGTGGCCCACAGGTTAGGTCCACAGAACAGAAGTCTTGGAAATCAGATGTTTTTGGTAAATGTGAGATGGGTCTTTGTGTAGTTTTAGCCCTGGAACTCTCCCATGGATCCATCTTTAGTGGGAATTGCTTTTTCAAATAGAGTCAAACAAATCTGTTGAGAAGTAATAAGTTCTTCTCTAACTGTTTGTTTTGGTGTGGGGTAAATTATCACCATTGTTACCATGTGGGTGTGTCCTCTGTGGCAGTCTTTTTTGTATGGTGGTTAAAGGGGAAGCCCGCCTCAAATGCAGCTGTAATATATGAAGTGAGCTGGCAAGAGCAGGTGTTTTTAATAGTTGTTAATGAGACAATGAAGTGTTTACAAGAATAGGAAGATTGAATTAATTAATATGATTATGATGCCGTGATTTGATATTGTGGTTGATGAATACATGATTGTGGTCATTGTTTATAAGAAGTAAACTGTTTGTGTTTTTTTTTCTTCCACTTAAGAAGGTGAAGATGATTGGCTGATTGAGATGGCTGATTGAGAAGGCGGGGTTTACAAAAGATATATAAGTGGACTGCTAAAGGAGTTAGGGGGCCTGTGAAGTTGTGAAGGACAATAAATTGATGTGTTGATTGGAGATATGCTGTGTGATGATCCATCCTTCCCCACACCACACCTCGCAGCGTAACAGTGGTGGCAGAGGTGGGATTATTATGCCTGTGAGTCCTGCAGAATAACTGAATAAATGAGAGGAGCTGGGCGTGGAAAAGGGCGTGGAACAAGGAGAAATCCCCTTTCTAGAATGGAGGAAGGTGAAGGTGGAAGGATGACTGAACCTGAGCCACCACCTGAAGGAGCCATGGCTGGTGAAGATGATTTGGAACCGGTGGTCCGGCCCAAGCAGAAAACAGGTGGCGCTGTGAGTAAAGACTTTTCAGAACGTGACATCTTTGAGGAAATGATAGAATTTATGCGACAATCAAAAAGAACTGAGGCCATACTGTTTGATCAGATTAAACAGTTGAGCAGCAATATTCCAAAGCTGCAGTACAATGTATTCCCTGAACCTTCTGAGTCTTCTGTCCAGACAACCATTCCTTCTAGAGATGTTCCAAAGTGGGACGCTAATCAACTACCAGCAGCAGCTGAGCCACATCAAGGAGCCTTGGAGCATCCAGCTGAACCTCGTTCCTCCTTTCAATCAATGTATGCACCGCCGCAGCTGTATGCTGGACAGCGGGCGCCATCACAAAGTGTGGAAACAGCCCGCGGGGGTGACCCTAGAATACCTGACTTCAAGGAAGGTGAGGACCCGGAAAGTTTCTTTGTGCGGTTTGAACGCATAGCAAAAACATGGGGATGGCAACCAGCTGAATGGGCTGCTAGAGTGGTCACACTGCTGACTGGAAAGGCTCTTGAGGCCTATACAAGTATGGATGAAGAACAATCGAACTCTTATGATGCGATTAAAGCTGCAGTGTTATCCAAGTTTAATGTCACAGAAGAAACCTACAGATGGCGATTTCGAAGCATCAACGTACCAGTGGGAGAGAGTGTACGAGAAACCTACAACCGGATCAAGGGACTCTACAAGCGATGGATGCGGCCTCACAGTCGGAGTAAGGAGGAGATTGGGGAGACGATTATTTTGGAACAGTTTCTACGTGTGCTTCATCCAGAGGTCCGCACATGGGTGAAGGAGAACAATCCAAAGACGGGAGAGGAAGCTGCAAATCTGGCTGAACGTTACTTAGCTGCTCATCGAGAACCAGCTAAGTTGAGGACTAATGTGGAAAGACAAAGGTTTGTAGAGGTAAAACCTCTGGATGCAACCAAAGGGGACAGCTTGGACATTAGGTGTGGTAAGAAACCTATACATTCTGGTCCAAAGTATAACCTCATTTGTTATTATTGTCAGCAGCCTGGACACAAAGCTTCGGTGTGTCCCCTAAGAAAGCCTAAGTCAGTGGATCTATGTGTGGTACCCTCCAAAGAACCAAATGGTGAACTAACTGATGGTCTGATTCTACATAAGCATGTGGTGGATGTGAGTGTAAATGGCCAGATGGCAAAAGCACTTGCAGACACAGGTAGCTCACAAACTTTGGTAAAAACTTCTATTTTAACCAATGTGCTGCCTAACTTTAATAAGCTTGTAAATATTTCTTGTGTTCACGGATGTCAGACAGATTATCCAACTGCAGATGTTACTATTGAAGTGAAGGGCCAGGCCTTTATGTTGACGGTTGGGGTGTTGGATCAGTTGGCATATGATGTCATCCTTGGTGAAGACTTGCCAGTCTTGGATAGTTTGGTTGAACAAACCTCTGTGGCATACTCCTGTGCTGTCCTCACACGTTCCATGAGAAGAGGTTTGGAGCCACTGCCAGAGGCAGATGATGATTTATATGAAGGTGGAAAGAAGATCACAAAAACTAACAGACAACGTAGACAGGAAAAAAATAAAAACATTGGTAGGGCAGAACTTCCTGCGCCTGCCTTGCCAATGTCGCCACCTATTGATCTCCAGTGGCAATTGCCTGATAACTTTAAAGAAAGCCAGGAACATGATCCTTCTTTAAAACCTCTCTTTGAGAAAGCACATACAGTAGATGGTGAAGAACAAGGTACGGTGGGCCTTCAAAACCCAACAGGGGAACCTTTCATTAAAAAGGATAATCTTTTGTATTTGGCGGATATTGATGAACCTAGACTTGTTGTACCAAGAGAGTACCGTTCAGTAATCCTCCATTTGGGCCACACTGTACCATGGTCAGGGCACCTAGGACAGGCGAAGACTTATAATCGTGTGGCTCAACGTTTCTATTGGCCAGGCTTGTACAACGATGTGGTTGATTACTGTCGGACATGTCATGACTGTCAGCTGGTGGCTCCCACTAAGATTTCAGACAGAGCCCCATTGCAAACTTTACCAATAATGGAGGTACCCTATGAGAGAATAGCCATGGATATCATTGGCCCATTACCCAAGAGCAGTAATGGCCACAAATATGCATTAGTCATTTGTGATTATGCCACTAGGTTTCCAGATGTTTATCCATTGCGTTCTATTCAAGTCAAACATATTGTCCGGTGTTTAGTTGATCTTTTTTCCAGAGTTGGTGTTCCAAAGGAGATTCTTACAGATCAAGGTACCAATTTCATGTCACATGTGATAAGAACTCTTTATGACCAACTGGGGGTAAAAGGCATTCGAAGCACTCCATACCATCCAGAAACGGATGGTTTGGTGGAACGATTTAATGGTACACTAAAGCAAATGTTGAAAAAGTTTGTTGATGATTGTGGAAAGAACTGGGATAAATGGTTACCTTTTCTTTTGTTTGCTTACAGAGAAGTGCCTCAGGCTTCAACTGGTTTTTCTCCTTTTGAGTTACTCTATGGAAGACATGTTAGAGGCCCACTGGACATGCTGAAGGAAAACTGGGTGGCTGGAGGGGTACCTGGAGTTGCTGGAAAGGCTTCACAGACAAGCATTCTTTCCTATATTCTGCAGATGAGAGACCGGCTGGAGACATACAGGGAAGAAGTCACAGAGCATATGCAGAAAGCACAACACAAGCAAAAGGTATGGTATGACAAGCATGCCCGTAAAAGAGAGTTAAAGACTGGCCAGAAGGTCTTAGTGCTGCTACCTGCTGGACCGAGTAAGTTACTGGCTAAATGGCAAGGACCATACACTGTGGCTAGAAAAGCAGGTCCTGTGACCTATGAAATCTTCTGTCCAGACAGATGTAAGAAAAAACAACTACTCCATGTAAACCTGTTAAAGGAGTATCATGAAAGAAGTGTTCCTGAACCAGGCAAGACGCAGATCCTGATGGTGCAAGATGTGCAACCAGTGGAAAGTGACATGTGGGAGGTTGGAGAAGCTGAGATGAGCCCATCTAGAGAGTCGGCTAAACCTGAACAAGCTCCTGAGCATCTCACTGAAGATCAGTGGTATCAGCTGGGTGAGACCAAACAAATGTTTCCATCTCTGTTCACAGATACACCTGGGCGGACTGATATCATAACACATAAAATCATCCTGAAAGACACTAAACCTGTTCGTCTTAAGCCTTACAGGATTCCAGAGAGAATGATGGAACCATTGGAAAAGGAGGTTCAAGTAATGCTGAGAATGGGAGTGATAGAGCCATCAAGAAGTGAGTGGTCAAATCCCATTGTGCTTGTTCCTAAGAAAAACTCTACTCAACTCAGATTTTGTTCAGACATGAGAAAACTAAACAGTATTTCCTGTTTCGACTCCTACCCTATGCCACGTATTGATGAGCTACTGGAGAGATTGGGAAAAGCCAGATACATCACAACCTTAGATTTATGTAAAGGTTATTGGCAAGTGCCCCTGGATCCCTCCTGTAAAGAATATACAGCATTCCAGATTCCAGGAATGGGCTTATTTCATTACACTGTATTACCATTTGGTCTACATGGAGCACCAGCTACCTTTCAAAGGTTAATGGACATTGTCCTTAGGGACTGCTCACAGTTTGCATCTGCCTACTTAGACGATGTTGTGATTTACAGTGAGTCCTGGGAAAATCACCTACAACATTTAAAGGTTGTGATGACAAAGATTCAGAATGCTGGCTTGACTCTGAATGTGAACAAGTGTGCCTGGGCACAAGAAGAAGTGAAATACTTAGGCTACCTTGTTGGCCATGGACAAATAAAGCCACAAGTTGAAAAGGTGAAAGCCATCCAAGCAATCCCCAGACCCACAACAAAGAAACAAGTGAGGTCACTTCTGGGTCTAGTTGGGTGGTACAGAAGATTTATTCCTCATTTCTCAACGTTGGCAGCCCCTCTTACGGAGTTGACGAGAAAGTCCCCCTCTAAAGTGGTGTGGAACAATGACTGTGAACTTGCTTTTCAATCCTTAAAGAGACAGCTTTGCCAAGCGCCTGTTTTGCAGAGTCCTGACTTTTCCAAGCCATTTGTTGTACAGGTGGATGCTTCAAATGTTGGCCTTGGAGCAGTACTGGCNGGGGCCTGTGAAGTTGTGAAGGACAATAAATTGATGTGTTGATTGGAAATATGCTGTGTGATGATCCATCCTTCCCCACACCACACCTCTCAGCGTAACAGTGGTGGCAGAGGTGGGATTATTATGCCTGTGAGTCCTGCAGAATAACTGAATAAATGAGAGGAGCTGGGCGTGGAAAAGGGCGTGGAACAAGGAGAAATCCCCTTTCTAGAATGGAGGAAGGTGAAGGTGGAAGGATGACTGAACCTGAGCCACCACCTGAAGGAGCCATGGCTGGTGAAGATGATTTGGAACCAGTGGTCCGGCCCAAGCAGAAAACAGGTGGTGCTGTGAGTAAAGACTTTTCAGAACGTGACATCTTTGAGGAAATGATAGAATTTATGCGACAATCAAAAAGAACTGAGGCCATACTGTTTGATCAGATTAAACAGTTGAGCAGCAATATTCCAAAGCTGCAGTACAATGTATTCCCTGAACCTTCTGAGTCTTCTGTCCAGACAACCATTCCTTCTAGAGATGTTCCAAAGTGGGACGCTAATCAACTACCAGCAGCAGCTGAGCCACATCAAGGAGCCTTGGAGCATCCAGCTGAACCTCGTTCCTCCTTTCAATCAATGTATGCACCGCCGCAGCTGTATGCTGGACAGCGGGCGCCATCACAAAGTGTGGAAACAGCCCGCGGGGGTGACCCTAGAATACCTGACTTCAAGGAAGGTGAGGACCCTGAAAGTTTCTTTGTGCGGTTTGAACGCATAGCAAAAACATGGGGATGGCAACCAGCTGAATGGGCTGCTAGAGTGGTCACACTGCTGACTGGAAAGGCTCTTGAGGCCTATACAAGTATGGATGAAGAACAATCGAACTCTTATGATGCAGTCCAAGCAGCATCAGAATGCCAGAATATTACGTTGGTGCCTAACCCTCCAGCCATACCAGTTCACCATACAGCATTGTCCAGGTAAGACAAACCTGATTGCAGACTACCTTTCACGTTTGCCTGAGATTTGTTAACCTAAAGGGGAGGGTGTGAGTAACTGTTGAGAAGTAATAAGTTCTTCTCTAACTGTTTGTTTTGGTGTGGGGTAAATTATCACCATTGTTACCATGTGGGTGTGTCCTCTGTGGCAGTCTTTTTTGTATGGTGGTTAAAGGGGAAGCCCGCCTCAAATGCAGCTGTAATATATGAAGTGAGCTGGCAAGAGCAGGTGTTTTTAATAGTTGTTAATGAGACAATGAAGTGTTTACAAGAATAGGAAGATTGAATTAATTAATATGATTATGATGCAGTGATTTGATATTGTTGTTGATGAATACATGATTGTGGTCATTGTTTATAAGAAGTAAACTGTTTGTGTTTTTTTTTCTTCCACTTAAGAAGGTGAAGATGATTGGCTGATTGAGATGGCTGATTGAGAAGGCGGGGTTTACAAAAGATATATAAGTGGACTGCTAAAGGAGTTAGGGGGCCTGTGAAGTTGTGAAGGACAATAAATTGATGTGTTGATTGGAGATATGCTGTGTGATGATCCATCCTTCCCCACACCACACCTCGCAGCGTAACAGTGCTGCATGTCTGTAACCTGTGTTGGTGTCCAAGTTTGGCTGGACATAAGTTCAATAAAAGACACTGTCTTGGAACCATTTAAAAATAAAGAGTTCAGATTTAAAATAACAATGACTCTAATAAAGCATTCACTGTGATTACACTAATCTGAAAAGAGCTAAATGAAATCATTAATACAACTGCCAAGCAATATCAAGAAAGTAAACTGGAGTGTGTATTATAAAAATAACGGAAAAAACAACTTCTATGATGGTTTGGTTTTATTTTTATAGGTGTACCTCAAATCTGGCAGCAGTCCAGTCTGGAGAAACTATCGGAGACACCATGGGGGATAAGAGGGCTGACAAATCTGTCAATCAAGATAACATTCTTAAAAATGTTGAAGCTGTACGAAGACATTTTCATAAACATACACAAGCTACAAAAACAGCATAACAATGTCTGATGGTACTGGAATGAACAGACAAGAACCTTAAACATAAAAACTATTGGAGATGGCAGCGCTCTTGACTACAAAAGACATCAAATGCCATCATTACGTTTACATCAGAAACACTTATGAACCAATGGGAAAATGGGTGTATGGAAAAGAAGACATATCGTTATACGTCTTTTCTATCCACCCATTTTCCTCCACTTGTTCAAGGTCACAGGGGTACTAGAGCCAGAAGAGAGGCCCAAACATCACTCTCTAGTTCCTCCTGGTGGGTCCCAAGGCCAGAGAGGGTATGTAATCTCTCCAGAAAGTTCTAAGTATGACCCCAAATAGGACTACTGCAAATGATAGAGAACATTGGCAGCATCCAGATGAGTTTACCAAAACATAATGTCTTGCCACTTGGGCAGAAATGATCAGTGGGGGAAACGCACACATTATAGCTCACAACGATGCAACATCTTTATGTCAAGGAATGTAGTAGCAAAAGAATTGGCACGCACTCTTTTTGGTGCTCATGTGCACCACTTATGTACACTCACAATACTGCTCAAGAGGGTGAATGGTCAATGTTATTGATCATTTGAGGAGAGAGGATGTGTTGGGAGGCAACTTTTTCTGCACTATTTAGAGTCAGCATAGAAAAATCAGGTTCTCTGGTAGCCAATTCTTACTGAATAAAAGAGGACAATAATTACCTGGTAAATTCAGCTCATCACAGGTCTGGTCTGCATTTTGCTCCATTGTAGAAAGGAGAAAGATTTTTGAAGTCTCATACATCTGCTTACTGCTGGCTTTCGGTCTCACCTAAAAGAAATCCCAAAAAAGTCTTGCACTAACAATCAAGCAGACATTTTTTGCCCTCTGTGAGCCAATTAATGAAGCATTTACTTACCTTCCTTTTAGCTTTTAGGCCAGGGGCTCGAGACTTCGTCATTTCAGAGACTGAAAAATATGGACACATAACTTTACAGACTAAAGTCAGACATCTGAGCTTAGAACCTAAAACAGTTTTCAACTCAAGACATTTTACTGCTCCTCAAAACATTGGAGTTACAGTGGGGCAAAAGGAATTTGGCAGCCCCCGAATGTGCAAGTTATCCCTCCAGACTCCACCATGGCCCAGACCAGAGAGCTGTCTAAGGACACCAGGGACAAGATTGTACACCTGCACAAGACTGAATGAGCCAATTTACAATAGGCAAGCAGCTTGGTGAGAAGTGATCAACTGTTGGAGCAATTACTAGGAAATTCAATAAATACAATCACTGACAATCTCCCTCAACCTGGGGTTCCATGCAAGATCTCATCTTATGGGGTATAAATGATCTTGAGAACAGTGAGGAAACAGCCCAGAACTACACAGGTGGAACTGATCAATGACCTGAAGAGAGCAGGGACCACAGTAACAAAAGTCACCATTAGTAACATGCTATATTGTCGTGGATTAAAATGCTCCAAATGTCCCCCTGCTTAAGCCAGCACATGTCCAGACTCATCTAAAGTTCACCAGAGACCATCTGGATGAGCTGGAAGAATGTCAATCCTCAAAAAAAATAAAATAACAACATTAAAAATAAAAATAAAAGAACAAACACTGAATTTGAGCCATTACTCTGAAAATGCATACAGGATGGCTCACAGCAACTGGATTAGTGAAGAAACTGGGGTCCATTGGACTCAAGTAGGAATACAGGAGGGCTAGTAGACAGCACACAGATGTGTTGGAGCACCGCCACACAGACTGAGAGAGAGACAGAGAGAGAATTACTGATGACATTCAGTGCCATTTACGTTTACATGCGCATCAGAAAACCGAAGTACTGCCCTAAAAAGACTAACGTTTTTTTTAAATGCATGTAAGTTCATTAGTCTTGCTGAAGGCGAACTGGTTCTCATGGTGCTGAAGCACCCAAATAATGTGGTAGGACTTCATTCTGCATGAAAAAGGGTCAGCCGAACCGAACCGGTTGGACGCTCGCCTTTCGGAAGTGATGAGACCATGGAAGTAGTCTTCTGATAATATCATCGCCACAAAGTTCCCCGCTGGCTGATTCTACCTGCCAATCGGAGGCTCCCCCTAATGGTAGGCATGAATGCCGGCCAATCAGTCAGCAGTGGGTGTGCTGGGTCAGTTCAGCCCAAAGCCTTGGGAAAAGGGCTGAAAAAATTACCGGTTGAGCATGGAAAAAAAAAAAAAAAGAAAAAAAAAAACAGGCTACCCAGATGTAAACACTTTAGACAATACCTGGGCTGGGTAGAGCCGGCCCTGATGTGAAAGCAGCTTTAGTAATGTGGAGCCGACATGACTGGCGCTGCAGTCTGCTTCCAACATGTTTTCTGCATGTTTTAGATCATGAACACAGTTGATTTGTTTGATTTAGTGATGAACTGCTCCTTTAGACACTAATGAAGGCTGAGGAGACATTTCAGCTGTTAGATTAAGGTGTTAAAAAGACGAACGCACAACAAGGAGATAAGTTTTACTTTTTCTTTCACTAACGGAACACTAGGGGGTGCTAAAAGCAAGCCAAAACTGCAAAGTGTGCCTTTAAAGTAATTTCACCTCTGCCATTGCCAACCAAGGTTACATTTAAAAGGTATTTAAGTTAACTTTTGTTATTGACCAAATACTTATTTTCTGCACCAATATATAAATAAATCCTTTAAAAATCATACGATGTGATTTCCTGGATTTTTTTTTTTTACATTCTGTCTCTCACAGTTGAAGTGTACCTATGATGAAAATTGCTGCCCTTTCTCCTCTGAGTGGGACAGCCTGCACAATTGGTGGCTGCCTATATACATTTGCCCCACTGTATGAGCAATAAAAAAATAATGTGCTGCATTCTGTACAAATACAGATGAGAACATTTGAGTGCTTCAGCTCTTCTGCTTCTCATCACAGATGAGAAAATGTAAGAAAAACTGGTGAATTGCAAACAACTTGACCTTATCCCTGGATAGAGCTGTGCAAGACCTAGAGACCAATGACTTTTCTACATAAAGGCAAATGTTCTGTAAAAATAATTTAAATAATACCCTTAACAATAATCAATCAGATCCTCAGCAGTGACATGCCATATGCCTGTGCACAGAGGGATTTATGCAGAACTCACCTGATTCAGAGTCACTGCTACCAGAGGTGCTGCCATCAGAAGATGTTCTGGTACTGCTGACGCTACTGGATGATGAGCTGCTGCTGAGGCAGGATTGGCTACTGCCTTTAGATGAAGCCACAACTTCAGTCATTTACAAAAAGTTATTTTAATTCTAAAAAGTCTTGTATTGAAATATAACTACCTAAAAGAATAGTTGTGTCAAACTCAGCTCTTACCTTGTGGCTTTTGTTTTATAAGCACATGCTTTTCATTTTGTTTTCTACCATTCTTTATTTTGTCAGTCTGCATTCCTCCTTTGGCCATCAGTTTTTTCTCTGTAGAACCACACAGAACAGCCATGCAGCGTCACTTAGAACAAAACTTATCATTTTAGGTAAAGGCTGACGTATACGTACCTTTTCCACAATTTTTGCGTTCATTGACACATGATGCAACAAACCTCTGTAGGGCTCTCAGAGTGGAAGTCTTGAGCATTTCAAAATCGACTTCAACCTCCTCAAGTGAAGAATTTTGCAGACAGGTCTCCCTGTCCTGAATGATCTTCAGCATCTCACACAGTTTGTCACCAGGAACTTTGTTTATGTCTGACTGTAGCTGCTTCATCTCCAGGTAAGTGACAGGCTTTAATGATTGCGTGGGTTTCTTCTTGTCACGAGGTTTGCCTCCATGTCTAGACATACATAAAACATCCAAGGTCATGTTGAACAGATCTTACATAATGTACAGCCCACAGTCCTTGGGTTTCACTTACGAAACAGTGCTTTTGCATTTCGCATTTTTTCCTACAACAGATTGAGGCTTTGAAGTGGTTTTCTTCAGTCGAGAATTAACCTTTTCACAAGGTTTCTTTTCTTTTTTCAGCTTCTCTTTTCCCTTAGGTTTTAATCGCGGTTTGTGAGTTAGTCTCTTCAGCTGACTACGGACAACCTGCAGCTGAGAGAAAACAAAACTCACCATTAAATTAGGAAAGCAGGTAAAATACATTGAGCAGGTATAGAGAGAAAAAAAGAGATGCTAATGTTATGTGTGAAGCCAACCTTCTCCTTTAGATGAGCCAACTGCATAGCAAACTGGTTTGAAGGCCCCTCAGACTCTGAGGACTTGTCACTTTCAGAACTCTCCGAGGTTAAGATACTTCCAACTCTTTTTTTCCCTTTATCGGCATGCTGAAGGGACGTGGAACAAGCTTCTGGTTCTTGGGGAATTTTCTGATAAAGATTCTCAAAAACATCCTGTAGACAACATAAATGCTGCTAACAATGCTAGTACATGTACCATAGATATTTCAATTCAGAAATAACCTGTACAGTCTGCACACACCCAGCTTTAGAAAACTGCACAAATTTCCATAAAATGTAGTGTCTGCTTTATTTGTTAGAAAATAAATCAGCTTTAAATTGAAACTACTCACACTTCTAATTCAAAACATACGTCTCAGATATTTACACATAAATAAAAGATTTGTTAGAAATGAGTTGTCCTGCAAATTGATTCCAATTAAAATTGTGTTATGAATTTTCAAAGGGAATGACAGTTCTAGCTTTAGATCAGGGGTTCACAGTAAGTCGATTCGACTGGTTGATCAATTGCAAGGCATGAATAGTGGTAAAAAAAAGGTGAAAACAGCAAAATCACTCATAAGAAACTGGTTGCTAAAACACAACACTATGGCAGTAATCCAGCCCCCAATGGTAGCTTTTAACTGCTCTTTGCAAAAGTATCTCACAAGGTGGAAAAATGTGGCCACCTTGATTTGACCAGTTTGCTAATGATAGCTGTTAGTAGTAATGAGGAAAAAATGGGAAGACATGTTGAGAGAAAAGAGAATGGGGCTGCAGCTATCGACTATTTTAGTATTCGAATATTCTATTGAATCTTCTGTCAATTAATCAAAAATTCTATTTGACAACGTTTCTAGTGAAACAAGACTGGTCTGCTGCTAAAAATATGAAACAAAATTATAAAAGGCTCAATAATATGTATTAAATTGGTGTCTAGTTCCTTCTTTCCCATCTGATATTTATAGTTAATATTTTATGGAACAAAACTGACCTGCATTTCAGTAACATTTTAGGTTTGTATTAAAATCACTCATCCTAGTCAAAATAATAATAATCTAAATATATCCACAGTTAAACTACGATCAGTAGAATTTAATGTATTTCATTCACATGTTCAGTAGTAAGCTGGAAATGCTAATCACATTTAATTTCTACTGGTAACAATTTAATGGTGGTATGTCTATTGTATTATGTATGGCAAGAATCCAGTCTAAATTATATTCAAAGATAGAAGCATTTGTAAATTACATACTACAACGGCTTGCCATAGCCCTGCAGCCATGTGGAGCAGACTCATAGCAGCAACCTGACTCCTGCTGCAGCTCTACTCCATACCACTGCAGCTGCAGACATCTACAAACAGGATGGTGGGGATTTTTCTTCCGCTTGTAGAGTTTAGTCATTCACAACCATTGTGTTTTATCTGAACCCCACTGCACCCCACTAGCATTAGCCAATCTGCCCATTGTTTAACTCTTGATCCCAATCTTTGGAGTGTTTCTGCCTTTTACAATGATTTGTGTCTTTGCTGGTTTCTCCATTTTCCTCCACAGCACCTAGATTACCACATTGTGTGCCAGTAAAATGTGTTCAGGCTGTGGTGCGCACATTTAATGAAGCTTTGAATCAGTAAAAAATTATTTGAGGAATTTAATGAATCGAACCATTCATTGATTTGTTTCAGCCCTAAAAGAAGCAAACAAATATGTATAAAACAATATACTGAAGTCTAATCCTGCTAAAATAAATACTACCTGCAACTGTATTGCCATGTAGACCACTTCATGCGACGGGGGGTTGTACTTGTAGCAGTTAGAGAACATTAGTCGGACATCAGAAGCAAATTCCTTGGCGTCTGTGTAGACGCGTTGATCCATTTTTTTCTAATGAAAGAACCACCGTCAGAAAAAATGACATAAAAAATATGATCAACTTCTCTAATCAGAGTCACACTGTTTTACCCTGATGGTGCTCAGGTCCATAGGCTGTTTGATGATGTCATGATAGTCGTGCAAGCCCAAAGCAACTACATCCACAGGCAAATAAAAGGGCCACGCGTAGGCACTGTGCCTCTTAGAAACCATCTCCTTCAGGATACGGTCACAGTGCTCCAGCTGCTCAGGCAGTTTGACCCTCTTTCCCTCAAACACAGGCAAATCCTTCTTAGGACGTTTGATGGGCCGCCCATTGCCTCTCCTGGAGAACATTGTGCAGGATGGTGAATGTTCCTCCCCAGCAGATACCTCACTTTTCATGACGAATGAGGTGGTGGGGGTGGCAGCATCTGCTTTCCTCTTCAAGCCTTTATTAATCTGAATAATGAAACAACAGCACATCTTTTAATCTGATACCTAAACTTTGGGTTAAATAAAACACAGGATAACAGTTTATTTAACTTTAAACCATAAACAGACATTTGCATTATGACAGTTTTGGTACCAATACGTGTACAGCTACACCCCTGCTCAATCAAGAGGTAAAATGTATGCTAATGTAAAGCATTAGTTCTGCAGTATCAGAATGGTTTTAGGAGTATCAGCACACACACACACACGCCTAGAAATCTAGACGAATAATAGCAGACGATTTTGCTCTGCATATATAGGATGGCTATAGACAAGCACACTATCAGACAGAAACCCAATGCAGGTATTGGTATTTACTTTCCCCGATGTCACAAAACAACCTGAATTATGTATCTGGATCTGCAAATCTTTTGTGATCAGTTGGATTCTCTTCAGCTAAAGCAAACACAGAATACAATTCAAGTATTAACTGTTGACTCAATTATATCCACACATCTAATCAGTTTTGCTACAGCAATCTGGAGCTTTTAACCCAAAAAGGACAAAGCTTCACCTCCCTCCACAGAACCATATTTCCAATGATAAACATGAACCAAAACACACCAGGTTCACCTCCAGTACACTGCATAGCTTCCTCACAGCACACTTGCAACTTAGAAATTGTTTTAGAAAAAGGGTGTGTTACTTTTATTGATAAACAAAAAATAGGTAAAACACTACTGTTTTGGTGGATTGTTTAAAGACCAAGTTCACTGAGAAACCGTTTTTAACTTTTTTTCCCCCATATGATTGGTCACTGACTTTAACATGCACCCTAAACATGACAATAGTCTTCCACCCATATTTTCTATATTAGCCTCAGATAGAAAATAAACAAGGAAATGGATGCATTAGAAGATTCACTCAGATCTATGTCACACTGAAAATTGGCATTCATGGGCTCACCCGTCTTGGTTCACGCCCAGGGAAGGCTGTTGTTTTAGCATCCAGGAAACAGCAGAGCACATCTTGACTAGTAGAAGCTAACTGTTAGCATTAGCAACTCCACCACACAGCAGAACTCCTCGAGGCTTGTGATTTTTGTGGAGATAAAACATCAACGTTGCAGAGCAAACAGAGTCAGTGTTAAAGTCGCGTTGCTGTTAGCCAATAAGAGGCAAGATGTCAGAATATCAGGAAATAAGACTCCAAATCCTGTCGTTTTGAAGTTCCCCGCTGCTCTGGCTCACTTCTACTTCCTGAAACAGAAGAGCTCAGAGCTTTTTCCCCCCACAAAGGTCAACTCATAAGGCATTTATCTATACTAGAGACCACTGCACACGTGATGAAAAAACGAGTGAACTTCGTCTTTAAAGCTTCGATGTTTTACCTGCATCAGACTGACAGCGCCAGATCATGTTTGAAATTTAGAACAAATTTAAAATAGCTTTCTCTTCCAGCCGATTTATTGCTGCACCATTTCACTCAGGACATTGTAATGGGAACTATGTTTAAACCGTTTTTCAAATTAATTCATGAATGGGAGATCTGACTGCTCGATAGACAATTAAGGAACTTAGGTTGTTATGAGAGGACATCTCATCTGGCAGGCCCACGTGTTGGTACAACCAAGGACAACGAATCAATAACCATTACTGTTTCATTTAGCTGGACTCTGATGGCTTTCCTTTTAATATGGTGGTTAGAATGAATATTACATCTCTTCTGATGACACATAACACCATCCATATTTTCTTACAACCAAAATCAATCTTACAGTCAATGTGGTTTGTGCAGGCAGCTGGTTGGGCTGGTTGATCTGAGGCACATCAAGAGGACCGACTGTTACCGTCTGCTGGAGAATGACTTCTGACGTCAGAGATCTCTGCTTTACTGCACCTGCTAACCAGAGAATCAAAGTACAATCACGCACAGGGACTAACTTTCTCACAATTTTGTGCATCCATCTAGTCAGTCCCCAGTAATATACTGTCTTCGGGTCAAATTTCCAAGTTAAAACAAGTCAGCAGAATGATTCAAAGCATTACTAAGGAGTTTTGTTAGTAAGAACTGTTTTAAAATGTGGTTTAGATGGCAGACTTAATATTTGCCCGTTTAAAAGCACCTGCTGTTGCCTTTTTCCCTTTTGCTGGCTCCACCGTGGTAACAAACTCTTCCTTTGGCATTTGGGACAGTTTCTGCAAAAAAAACTTCTCTAAGGTCTGTGCCATGATAATGATGTCATTTCCAGGCTGTGGAACAAAAACAGACAGATGGAAATAACCAGGTGAAAGAAAAGTCCATGGACAATTCAGCATAAATGACACAAACAAACCCAAGATTCTTCAGGACAGGTAAACATCCTACAGAACAGTTTGCTTAGGTACAGAAGGCAGTCTGAATAAATGTCATCCTGTAAAAGTAGCATTTCATTACCTTGTTGTACATATAGCAGTTTGTGAACATGGTGCTGAAGTCCGTTATACATTCCATTGCTTCCCAGTAATATCGGTTCTGAAGTCGCTTCTTGATGGTGCTCAGATCCATGGGATTTGTAATTATTGTATAATAATCCTGAAAAACAATGAAGACACTAAAATAAGGGTGCTTCTATTGGTTCTCCAAGGTTGCTGCAGGTCCAGAACAACAAGCAAACATCTCATGTCAACACTTACTGGAATGCCCAACAATACAGCATCGACAGGATGGTGAAAAGGCCAGGAATACTGATGATTCCACACGGCTTTCATCACTACCTTCTCCAGAAACATGAGCTGATTGGTTAAACGACCAGGCTTCTTGGGATTTAGAACCTCTGGTGGGGGTGGATTTCCATTCCCAGTGGGGAGGACGTTCACATCCGACATCCTGTTCTAAAAACCAAAACTACCTGAAGAATTCCTCGCTGCAATTCTGAGCTCATCCCACACTTTCCTGTTTGAGAAATGAAGAGAAGTGAGAAGTGTTTGAAACAAAAACTAAATTGAAAACTTCACAGCATAAATACCAAAACCTCTACACGTGGCATCCTCACAAAAATGTATTCTGACTGCTTTAATATTTATATTCCAGCCACAAATTCTTACTTTAAATATGAAAGGTAATGTCACAAAAAATAAAACCAAAGACGTTTTGGATATTTTAATCTGAACAAAATACAAGACAAAAGTCAACTGCTCAAACAATTGATCTCATGTTTCAAATATTAGTTTGAATTCTCCTACAAAAGGGTATTTTATACTTCCTGTTAACATTAAACAACACATACTTTATTAGGTCATAATGGCTTTCTGAGCAACTGACTACTAAAGGAAATCAAACTATTTAAAACCCATAATGGGGAACAGATCCAAGCTGTTTTGTTGTTTCCAAAGAGGGAAAACACCCTGGAACGTTAAGAGGAGTTAAAAACAGCAATTCACTTGAACTTATTATTTTATAGAGACAGAAAAAAACCTGGAACCAGACTAGTGTTTCACCTGTGTAACAGTGCCACCTGCAGGACTTTTCCTGAAACTGTTAGAGTACAATTTTGTTCAACAGATCTAATGTGATCCTTCTTTATATTCAACCCAATATGATACACAGTCATGTTGTATGGTCAGTGTTCCACCGCATGGCTGAAGGTTTAAGTTTGAGTACTTTATCAAATGAAGAGTCAGTCTAGATTTAATCAAACAAAATCCCTGTAAAAACAACCAATTCATAAATAAAGATAAAAACTGAATACTCAAACAAAAAGTCAATAAAGCGTCAGAAATTAAAACGTTAAGTTACAGTGGTATCTTTTGGATTTGTTGCACAAATCAAAATTTCCTTAATTTTTGCATCAACAGACCAAAATTGTCCCAGTAAAACATTTTAAGATTAGACGTTTTTTGTTATTCATCCAGCTTCTGAGCAAGACAACCCATCTTCAGAAAAAAAAAGGCTTCTTCTTTTAATAATAATAATAATAATAATAATAATAATAATAATAATAATAATAATAAAACCACTTTTCTTATTTAAAAATGACTTTGATTCTGATTGTGGAGGCTGGTCAATACAATTCATAGACTCATACTGCTGTTTATTAAAGCTTGTGTTTTCCCAATAAACTGAAAAGTTAAAGATCTATTTTTTCGTACAAAAAAAAAACAAAATAGGAACAATGTCTTGTGATCCATCTCCCACTAGAACTGTATGAAATTAGGGAAAACAAATATGTCCACACCTTATAAACAAGCAATCTTAATTTAGTGTTTCAGTGAAAGTTTATTTTACTCAATATAAAATACTTAGAGGCTAAATACAGCACACGTTTCATTTAGACCAGCTGGAGGAACCAAGATCATCGCAGTTGGAACCGACTGTAAACTTAATAAAAACACAATCATCTTAATGTTGTGTGGAAAGGAATGGTTCAGCAAATAGCTGACCGATTTTGAGTGCTGCTAAATCACAAGACAGAGCCATGCACAAGACAGATACACCTCTTTAACAAATGTATAGGTGCCGAGCAGTAAACAATCAGGCACACGGGAAATAAATTGCCCAATGACTTGTGTAGCATTTTTGCTATATTCTTTAATATATCATCATAATGTTGATTCAGTTCCGTTTGCTTTTAACCTCTAAATGCAGCACTTGGTGATTACACTGGCTCACATCGAAAATGTGCTTCAGCATGATTTGTTTTTCAGTTTAAACAAAACAAAAGCAACAAATAGTATTTATGAAATGCAAATGCCAACGAGCCATTTTAACTTTAAAGCCAATAGCAAAAATACTGAATTAGCGTTATTGCTACAATTAGCATAGTTAACGTTGCTAACGCTAAATTCTGATTCCGGGTTCTCTAAATTTGCTACTGAGAAAACGCATGTCAAAATCTCTTTCCTACTCGGTGATTAAACCCCAGCAGCCACCGTATCAAAAGTTTACACCAAGTTTAGTTAATGAAAATGCTACATACCGAAACACCTTGAGTTTTAAACAGGCTCTTGAGTTCAGCTCTTCGGTGGCAAGACGTGTCGACGTCAACCGCCATAGTTTTATACCCAACTGCTAAGCTCTCTGTCTGATTGGTCTATTTGTTTCAACTACCACCTCAACTGTTTAACAAACACTAAAATACATTTGATAAACACGAAATATTTTAGTTTGAGGAATTTAAAGGTAGATGTGTGTATGCAGGGCTGAGGAGAACAACTGACTGTTAAGAGAGAGTCCAGTTGAACTTGAAGTGAAAACTAGCATTCACCATTCCGCGGCACTCGCCTGGTGAATGCTAGCTAACATAGCTCACAGTTAGCGGCCATGTTGGTGGTGCGTTCACTAGCAGCCCTTCACCATCGGAAAACCTAAACTTCGGCAGAGCGATGCAAAAAAAAAAAAAAGGAAAAAACACGTGCTGTGAACGCAGATATCAGTTCAATTAATCAAATAAATTTCATTTGATTTGGATGAAAAAGAAACAGCTGTATTACTTCAAGATTATTTAGGAAGCTATTTAAAAACAATTGATTGTAGCTGTATGAATGAAGCATTTAAACTTAAATGATTTAGATAATAAATCCTGACAATAATGACATTTATTGCCATCAGATATGCAAAAACTGTAATTTGGTCTTTGGAAATTACTACAGTAGTAACATTATTGCATGTCAACTTTCCAGCTGTCCAGTTATCATCAGGACAGGTTCTTTACAATCACGTTTACTCCTCACTTCAGATCACTGGAATAAGACATTCTCAGAAACAAGTCATTATTTTATAAAGCATGGATAGAAAATACATCCAGTCACTTTTGATCTTTTAGATATGAATTCATTGCTGCTATAAATTTTGCACCAAGTTAGATTTTCTTACATTAAGCACTTCAACATTTTTTGCAAAGCTATTCCCAAATTATTTATACACATTTATGAAAGAGATTTTTCAGATAATCTCATAAACCACCATCCCCAAATTGTTTGATATCTTTTTGTCTATTTAGTGGACACAATGTTGAACAATCAGCATTTGACAAATTTTATAATCTGTACCTGAACCAACAACAACTTTTAGAGATATGGACCTAAAAATAACAATAGCATTTAAGTGCATGTACGTGTGTTTTAGTAAAATAAGTTAAACAAATAAATTAAATAAATGCAGTTCATCTATATTTAATTATGAACTTTAGTGTATCTCTTACTCGAGGTGGAGAACATATTATTTACTAAATCAGATGCATCTTTTGAGGTTTTGAGTTATTGCTTTTTTAATAAGATTATTAACACCTTGAAAACAAAAGCTTTTTTGTGCTTGAGGCAATAAAAGCTGCAAATCAGTAAAGTGATATACATTTATTATTATTATTATTATTATTATTATTATTATTATTATTATTATTATTATTATTATTATTATTATTATTATTATTATTATAGACCACAGGCTGTCAAAATTGGCCCAGTCACTTCAGCCACTATAATCACCAACACCGGCGCTCCCCAGGGGTCTGTTCTCAGGCCCTTTCTGTACACACTCCACACCAATGACTGCACCAGCCCCTCACCTGTCACCATATTTCAAATACTTAGATAACACTGCCATCCTAGCTCTTCTTAAGTAAAATAACTCCATAACTTCCTACCACCAATCTGTCACCCAGTTTAATGAGTAGTGCTCCAACAACTTCATGGAGCTGAATGTGGATAAGACCAAAGAGTTACTCATTCACACCCAACAATATACCCCAGACCTGGCACACATACACAATAAAACTGTTGAACGTGTCAGTAACTTCAAATATCTTGGACTCACACTGGACAATAAACTTAACTTTGAGCAACATGTCATAAACATTCACAAATGTTTATGGCATGTTTGTCACCCCAAAACTTATCTTATTGTTGACCACAAGATGGAGCCAGATACTATTGGGTGTAAGCCTCTAATGCAGAAACCTGATGCATTGTTTGTGGGTCTAATAGGTCCAGCACAGATAATGTCACTGTTTGTGAAACATGTTATTATTAAATGGAATAATAGTTGATGAAATGTTTTGATAATTGAAAGCTTTTATTGTGTTCCTCCTTTTTGGAGTTTAGTGGTCTCCAGGAGTAGCTGGTTATATTTTTGATCTAATCTAATCTCTTTTACTGCATGTGTACATGATTAAACTGTTGTCTGTCATGTACAGCACCTTGGGCTGCATTGACTGGTGCAGAAAGGGGCTTTACAAAGCAATAAATGAAATGATTTTGTCAGTAAAAGTTGTGCTTGTTCTGACAGATGATGAGCAGTAAAGATCCTTTATAGAAGGACATTTGGAGGTTTGAAACATGAAATATGTTTTGGTTTCTTCAAATGTGGAGAAACTCGAAAGAGAAAGTTTATGGTAGTGAGCTGAACTCAATGATTTTGGAGTCCTGATACACACACGCAATGTGTGTGTGTGTGTGTGTGTGTGTGTGTGTGTGTGTGTGTGTTTCCCTGACAAAAACAGGAAGCTTGTTCAGAAGGGAGGAGGTCATAAAGGAAAGAGCTCTGCCCCCTGATGTTTCAAAAGTGACGAGTAAGACTAGGTATTTGTTTTTGAGTGCATAGCTATAAACTCCTCACAATAATCGAACAAGCAGGCATTTCTAATCAGTCATTCAGTACTAAATAACTCACTTTGCCAGATTGTTTACTTTAATCAACTTAACATTTTAATTTTAAATGTTTTACACCAGAAATAGCTTTGGAAAGTTGTTTTTGGATTTATTTCACATGAAAAACAACCACATTAGTTTCATTATCAGACTCAGATAATCTCAGTAAATACCAAATGCAAGTTGCCAAATGATGATTTTGTTTTTGTAGTTATTGAAACCAACCTGGCTTGATGAGACAACTAATTGCCCCATAAACCTTAATGTTAGTGATAAGTGAAAATGAGTCTCTCACATCACTCAAGGAAATTCCTCTCTCTCTTTTTTACAAAATTATATCAATTCAGCCACATTGGAGAGTTTTCTAGCATGAACGGCTTGTTTAAAAAGGTCAAATGTTTTCCTTGATAATTTTTTGTTAGAGAGGAGAATTTGTGGTTCCCTCAGTTACAGCAAGTGGTCACAAAGCAACAAAGCAGCCCCAGACCATCATCTGTTGGAATGTGGTATTTTCTGAAATGCAGTGTTAGCTTTACTCCAGTTGGAATGTGTCTGACACGGCTACTTTCTGTTTCTATCCAACTGGTAGCGTTTTGAGATCTTTTATCATAATTCATGATGTGAGTGATTTTGTAATAGAGGTCTGACAGTAATCAGGCCGGGGTGTGGCTAAAACTAAGTCTAGCCTTCCAGATTGGGCCCCATGTGGGGAGTGATCATCATAACCAACTCAGGTTATTTAAATATGATATAATATTTACTGGAACCTGCAGCGTCTGATCCACTCACTGGCAGCCAGAGCAGCGGCTTCATTCCTTCTGGAGGTTTCCGGTTCGCTCCAGCTGCTCAGAGACAGAGTTTATACAAAAAACAAACATTTACTCCAGCATTTCAGTTCAGACAGAACTTTGCTGTGTTTAAATACAATAAAGTTGGGTTTTTTTTTAATCTCAAAAGCAACAGAAGAATCAAGGTTAAAAGCTTTTTTTTCATCAGGAGTAAATCAGCAACACAACAGTTACAAGTTTTTAACACCAGGTGGCAGAGTTGTAGCGTTTAATGGGATTTACTGTAACTTGAAGGCATTCAAATTAAGACACATTTGGACCCACAGCTGCACATGAAATATATTTATGTTAAATGCTGTGTGTAAATTCACTAGTTACACATTTTACTTGAATAATTAACCAAGTTAAACCGCAAGGATCTGCTACAGGTGTGATGGAAAACAATACAGTCGATGAAAAACAATACAGCTAAATTAGATCATAACAATACTCAAGCTGTCAAGTGATTTTCGGCCTGTGACTCTGACATGGATGGTCATGAAGAGCGTGGAGAGGCCCGTCATGGCCCAGCTGCTGGCTGACGTGGGTGTACAGTCAGGCCCACTGCAGAGGGGTGGATGATGCAGCGCTCACTCTGCTGCACAAGGCCTTCATCCACCAGGAAATACCCAACTCTCATGTCAGCTTGGTCTTTGTGGATTTTTCAAGTGCATTCAACACCGTGCAACCACACCTCATGGGTCGTAAGCTACTCGAGCTGAAACTCCGCTTCCATCTCATCCTCTGGGTCCTCTCCTTTCTCACAGAGAGGGACCAGAGGGTCAGGGTGAATGGCCACCTCAGCACTATCAGGTCAATCTCTACTTGTTCTCCCATAGACTGTATATATGAGATGGACGAACCCTCCACGCCGTAACCCGTAGGTTATCTGAAGATCTGAATTGAAGCCCAGTGGGAGGTTCCCACACCGCCATCTTGGCCAAGTCGTGCATCTTGCCACTCCTGGAAAATACAAAAATGGAGCTGAGAGTGGGGCTGGGGGGTCGGGGGATGATTGACTCCTAATGGCACTTCCAGATACGGCCCGGTCCGGTCTGGTCTGGATAGCCCGAGCCTGGCCGGATTCCTTCCACCCATCCTTAGGAATGCGGACGTGACTGAGCACATGGGCGGTCTCCAAAATTGGCACGAAAAATTGGCGTGAAGATATCAGTGATGTCATGAGCACAACTCCGAGCATGTGGGCGGGGCAAAAGAGTGCAGATAAGTCAGAAGTGTCTCCATTAAATTAAACAAAGCCGGCCGTGAGCAGTGTTGCTTTTGGAGACTCTGACTCTGATATTGCATCCTGCTTTGCTGTGTTTGTCCTTGCGCAGGGCAGCTCAAACCTGGCAGCACTGTCTGTATGTGCGTGTGTGTGTGTGTGTCTCTCTGTGTGTGTGTGTGCTCCTTAGAGAGAGACAGAGAATAAAAGAGACAGCTTCAGTCAGAGGCTTGTTAACGCCACAGTATCCAGAATGATAATGTATCGCGCATGCGGGAAGCCCCTGCTGGCGGACTCTATCCACCATTCGGAGGCTCCCCCTAATGGTAGGCGTGAATTTGAGTCGGCCAATCAGTCAGCAGTAGGTGTGTTGGGTCAGTTCATACATGTTTAATGTTTTCTTCAAAACAAAGTAAAGATGTTTAGCTTTTTGTTCTTCTGTGTTTTTTATGCTGTTTATTCTAGTTTTGTGCCACCAGATGTTTCTGTCTGCACCTTGGTGTCGCTCTGTTCCTTCTGTGCATCAGTAACCCAGATGTTTTAACTTCTGACAAGTAAAATAAGCAACTCATCTCATTTTGTTAAATTATTTTTGTGTTGACACGGTGTCCTCTGGTGGCTGAATTGTGGATGCTGTGTTTGTCCCTTCAACTGCAAGCAAATCAAACACACACTCATGCAAATATAGATATTAATCCTTCAGTGAGGTCACACAGGGATTTACAAATGACAGGATATGAACACATCTGAAGCATAAAGTATGAATAGTATTCAGTAATATGATTTCAGCTATGCACAGAACTCACCTGCTTAAAGGTAACTTTTAGATGTGGGTGGTGATGTTGCTGGTGATGTTGCTGTACTCAAGCAGAGCACATCTATACTGTGGCACCACTGCATTTGGTTTGTTGTGTCATTCTACTTCACTTTATTAAATAAGTTTATTCATTAAGTTGCACTGAACAAACATTTTATTTGACTGATATTACCTACATTTAGTGTAATTACCAACAAGGTTGTGCGAAGCAGGAACTGTGCATGGGCGCTCTTAACCAGCATCCATCTGATTCTGGACACTCTGCCAAGCACTCCTCAGACAGTTTTATGGAGCTCATGCTGAGATATTTAACCAGATCTCTGAAGACGCTGCTGCCACCGAGCCGTAGATTCATCAGAGTCACAGTCTGAGGTGAGTGTGCTTCCAATTAACTCTGGTGGGTTGATCTGGAGAGCGGGACAGCTGTGGCTCATCAAGACATCAACCGGCCAGGGATAAAAGGAGGACTGAGACTACTGCATTTGCTGGATGAGCACTCACTTTGGATGGCTCTTGCTGAATTGCTAGCTTTGTCTCATATTTCTAGTTGTTGGCCTTTGTCTCTATCTAGTGCTTTGTTTTTTGGAACCCTGAATAACCTGTCTCCTGTGCATGACTCCAATCTCCAGGTACTGGGACAGCAGTAGCTCAGGAGGTAGAGTAGGTTGTCCAGTAATCGGAAGGTTGAAAGTTTGATCCCGGCTCCCACCACAGAATGCTGCTGTTGTGTCCTTGGGCAAGACACTTTACCCACCTTGCCTGCTGGTGGTGGTCAGAGGGACCAGTGGCACCAGTGTACGGCAGGCCTCGCCTCTGTCAGTGTGCCCCAGGGCAGCTGTGGCTACATTGTAGCTCATCACCACCAGCGTGTGAATGGGTGGATGACTGATTGTTTTGTGAAGCGCCTTGGGGGGTTGTGGAACCCTAAGAAGGTGCTATACAAATACATTTACCATTTACTCACCTTCTACAACGACCTCAGCCAAACTCATACGCACATAACTCACTCCTATCTCAAGCTCAGTATGTGTGTGTGTGTGTGTGTGTGTGTGTGTGTGTGTGTGTGTGTGTGTGTGTGTGTGTGTGAGAGAGAGAGAGAGCATCGCTAGCTGTTTCCTGCAGCAGGAGCGCCAGTGTCCCAGAGGCAATAAATTTTGTATCAATTTTGTTCTTCATTTACAATTAATATGCAGAATTTTTCTTAACCCTTTATAGGGCAAGCGTCTATATTTAGACACTTCCACTCACATCATAAATTATGTCAGTGTGCCTTTTCATGGACTCTTAGAATTACGAGCTTTCACTCAACCAATCATCAGAGATCAAGCTAGTCACAGTTTGCACCATGGCGCCGTTTGACCAATCAGTGCGGGGCTACGGCGCTAAATATTGGTGTTTCTGAAAATCTAGAAAATTGCCTTCCTGGAGCTCGTCTCCTCTTGTGTTTAGGGCTGGATCTCTTAAACTAACAATGCTAGGTTTATGAAACTCTCACATCACAAGGTTGACTAGTGGTGCTAAATAAAGATACATGTGTTGTAAATGTTAAACTCAATGAAGTTGGTGAAATCAGAGCATGAAAATCAAAGCTGCCATATTTAATCATACGCCCTGAACAAGTAAAAGAAATTATGTATATTTTTAGGTCAAATCTGTTGTTTTTTAGACATAATCTTCATGATCCTGGTTACAGTAATAATAATAATTATAATATTGAATATATTTTTCAGTTTTAAACTAAGATTTCTATAAAAAACAGAGGGGGGCAGTTATTGTGCCAGCGAGTCTCACCATCAGTGATGATGATGAAGAGGAGGAAGATGACACTGAGGCAGATCCTCAAATACATAATATTCTAAAATATTCTAATAATCTATATTCAATCAGAAATGGCATTTAATGTCCTATAACTTCCAAAAATATTCTACAGTAATCTGTTTTTATAAAAGTTTACTGTATTGTTTAATAATTGTGATATATTCAATATTCTCCGTCTCCTATCTCTTGCTCTGTGTGTCAGATGTTTAGTTACTCCTCTGCCTCCTTTAGTGATAATGGTACGTGTAATAAATGTAGCATTTTTGTAGCTTTGGAGGCGAGGGTGTCGGAATTGGAGGCCCGGCTCCGCGCTGTTGAAAAACCTGTAGATAGCCGTAGCTACTTAGCTAGCGCGGGGCTAACTAGATCAGAACCACCCCGTAGCGGTCCTCCAGTAGAACCCGAGCAGCCGGGACCTCAGGCCGGCTGGGTGACTGTACGTAAGAAGCATAGAACCCAGCCCGTGGGACACCACCAACCCGTCCACGTTTCAAACAGATTTTCCCCACTCGGTGACGCACCCACTGAGAAGCCGACTCTGGTTATAGGTAGCTCCATAGTCAGAAACGTGGCATTAGAGACTCCAGCAACCATAGTCAAATGTTTGCCAGGGGCCAGAGCGGGCGACATTAAATCCTACCTGAAACTGCTGGCTAGGGATAAGCGTAAATACAGTAAGATTGTTATTCACGCTGGCGGTAATGACACCCGGTTACGCCAATCGGAGGTCACTAAAATTAATGTTGCTTCGGTGTGTAAGTTTGCCAAAACAATGTCGGACTCCGTAATTTTCTCTGGCCCCCTGCCTGACCGGACCAGTGACGACATGTTTAGCCGCATGCTGTCCTTCAACCGCTGGTTGTCTAGGTGGTGTCCCGAAAACAACGTGGGCTACATTGATAATTGGAAAACTTTTTGGGGAAAACCTGGTCTGATCCGAAGAGACGGCATCCATCCCACTTTGGATGGTGCAGCTCTTCTTTCTAGGAATATGGCCAATTTTATTAGTCCTCCCTGACAACCCAGGGTCCAGACCAGGAAGCAGAGTGGTAGTTTAACCCTCCCCTCTGCAGCTTCTGTACTGTTACCCACCCACTCCCCCATCCAGACAGTGTCCTGCCCACGGCCAGAATCAAACAGATTAAAGATCAGGCTTAATAGAGCAAATCATGATAATCTCATAAAAATAAAAACAAACTCTACTGAACAGAAAACTAGAACAATTAAATGTGGTTTATTGAACATTAGATCTATCTCTTCAAAGACTTTATTAGTTAATGATTTGATTTGTGATAATCAGATTTCTCTGTTTTGTCTCACAGAATCCTGGCTGCAGCAAGAGGACTATGTTAGTTTAAATGAGTCGACTCCTTCTAATTATTTAAATCATCATATTGCTCGTAGTACAGGACGAGGAGGAGGAGTAGCAACCATCTTTCATTCAGATTTATTAATCAGTCCCCAACCAATTAATAGCTACAGTTCTTTTGAACATCTAATTCTTAGTTTGCCTAATCCGGATTGCAAAGCTCTAAAACCACTTTTGTTTGTAGTCTTGTATCGTCCACCAGGCCCCTACTCTCAATTTCTGGATCAGATCTCAGATTTCTTGTCTGATTTGGTGTTAAATACTGATAAGGTCATTGTGGCTGGGGATTTTAACATTCATGTTGACATTGAAAGTGATCCTCTCAATGTAGCCTTTAGTAATATCTTAGACTCAATTGGTTTTACTCAAAGAATCCATAGCTCCACCCACTCCTGCCATCATACATTAGACCTTGTGCTGACATATGGTATAGAGTGTGAGGAGATAACAGTATTTCCACACAATCCTGTCT
>SSNS01000056.1:1351476-1369457 GCA_006937985.1 Aphyosemion australe | reverse complement strand
CGCATTAGTGAAAGTTACAAATGATATTCTCACGGCCTCAGATAAGAATCTTGTGTCTGTTCTGGTCTTGTTGGACCTCAGTGCTGCTTTTGACACAGTCGATCACAATATTCTCTTAGAAAGGCTTGAACATGTTGTAGGGATCAAAGGAACAGCGCTAGGCTGGTTTAAATCTTATTTATCTGACAGATTTCAGTTTGTTCATGTACATGAGAAATCTTCTTCATACTCTAGAGTTACTTGTGGAGTACCACAGGGTTCAGTACTTGGACCAATTCTTTTCACTATATATATGCTTCCAATTGGTAAAATCATTAGACAACATGGGATAAACTTCCACTGTTATGCTGATGATACTCAGTTATATTTATCCATAAACCCTGATGAACCTAATCAGTTAGGTAGATTACAGGCTTGTCTTGAAGACATAAAAATCTGGATGACTCTAAACTTTCTGCTGTTAAATCCAGACAAGACTGAAGTTATCATCTTTGGACCAGAACCTCAGAAAAGGAAACTGCTTAGTCAATCACCTAATCTAAACGGTATTAAATTAGCCTCCGAGAACAAAGTAAAGAACCTCGGTGTAATCTTTGACCAGGACATGTCATTCAAATCCCACGTTAAACAGGTTTGTAGGATTTCCTTTTTCCACCTTCGGAATATTGCTAAGATTAGAAGCATCCTTTCCAGGAGTGATGCTGAAAAACTGGTTCATGCATTCATTACCTCAAGGTTGGATTACTGCAATTCATTACTATCAGGAGGTCCACAGAATGTAGTCAAAAGTCTTCAGCTGGTCCAAAATGCTGCAGCTAGAGTTCTGATGAGAATTAAAAAGAGAGACCACATCTCTCCTGTTTTAGCTTCCCTACATTGGCTGCCTGTTAAATTCAGAATAGATTTTAAGATCCTCCTTCTCACATATAAAGCTCTTAATAATCAAGCTCCATCATACATCAGTGATCTGATTGTTCCATATGTTCCTAACAGAGCACTTCGCTCTCAGACTGCAGGTTTACTGGTGGTTCCTAGAATATCTAAAAGTAGGATGGGAGGCAGATCTTTTAGCTATCAGGCTCCTCTACTGTGGAACCAGCTCCCAGCATTAGTGCGTGAGGCAGACACCTTGTCTACTTTTAAGACTAGGCTCAAAACTTTTCTATTTGATAGGGCTTATGGTTAAATTCTGATGTTAGCCCAGGTTTAGACGAGTGGGGAGCAGAGGGAGGTGGAGTGTACAGAGGGGACTACTGTCGTTAAAGACTTCTCCCTGGCCCTGCCTCCCACATGCCTCCATCTAAAAGGCTAGGTTATCCTGAGTTATCTCTGTAGTTATGCTGCTATAGGCTTAGACTGCTGGAGGACATACTGACCACTTTCCACACTCTGCTACTCTCTTCTACCACCACTCTCTAACTGCATTATTTCCTGTTATTCCAGCTGTTAACTTTATTTTCTCTCTAAGTGTTTTTCTCCCCAGAAGAAGCTACACTGGCGTTCTGCTGAGCTGTGGTGGCCTCATGGAGGGGGCCATCGGCTGGCACACTGCTGCCAACCACCTAACATTCTCCCTTTCCTGATATTACATCTTACTTTCTTTAACATAGAATGTGCTACTATTAGTTCACCTATTGAATTAATTATAGATTCACTCAGATAAAGACAATAAAGTTTCTCTTACTCTTACTAAATAGAACTTCTACTAAGAAATCACAGTGTAGCCATAGAAACACTACTTGATATATGTGGTGTGTGTGTGTGTGTGTGTGTGTGTGTGTGTGTGTGGGTGCGGGGTGTGCCTGTGCCTGCTCTGTCTTCTCAACCCCCAGTGAGCCGTAGCGGATGGCTGCTCATACTGAGCCAGGATCCTCTGGAGGTTTCTTCCTGTTAAAAGGGAGTTTTCCTTCCCACTGTCGCTAAATGCTTGCTTAGTATGAGGATTGTACCAACACAATGACACTAGTCAGTGTCTTGATGCAATCTGCTGGGTCCCTTATATAGGAAACTTTTTTACTGATTGGCTTATGAACTGAACTGTATTGGAATGTTTACTTTGTGAAGTGCCTTGAGACGACTCTTGTCGTGATCTGGCGCTATATAAATAAACTGAATTGAATTGAATTGAATATTATTCTACAGTGATATAATGTTCTAAAATTAGCTAGATTATTCTAAAGTGTCTTATAATTATCTATATTATTAAAAAATAATGTTTGTTTTTACTTGTTCATGTTTTTTATTTTGGGATTTCTTTTATCAGAACAGGACCAGCGTCTATATTTGAGCACTTCGTTTTCTCTGATTTTCTTCATGAAAATAATTATTTTTGAAAATTGTAACAACAGAAAAATACTTTTGTTATAGACCATAACACCCTGGGGTTGAAATAAAAAAATTTAAACTACTTCAATGAGTGCCCTACAAAGGGTTAAAAATAAAGAACTTGCTCATCTGTGCATTATTCAAAAGTGCTTTAACTATGATGCTATTGGTAGAAACAGCAGGGATTCAATAAAAACTAGAGCAGAAAACATTTTTGAGACAAAATGACTTTAAAAGTTTCCACTCAAACATGTTCAGATTCAGAACTGTCATTTTTTAAATATGTCAGCCAAACAACATCACTCGTGCAAGGAAGTAAATGGTTAAGAAACGTTTACATCTAAAAGTTGCCTGTTGCTGTTTTGAGCGACGCACGTTATCTCTTCTTTTGATCTCAGCGTTTGTTATTGTTCAGCTCGGGGATGTGCGCATGCGCAGTCAGGAAAACGCTCAAGCGCGCTTATTATTGGTATCCATTGTTATTGTTATTATTTTCAATTTAGCGTCCAGAATTTAGGCCTGCTATAAAAGGTCTGATTTTTATCAAACATTCAGTGCATTTTCAGAGACGTACTGAGACGCACGCTTGTTAGGTAATTTGTTTAAATTAGCCATTTAAGCTACCTTGAAAATGTTATTAGCTAGTTTAGCTGTTTAGTCCCTCCTCTGGATTTATCCAAAGACGCGGAGCTTCAGGAATCGGCTCGTTTTCTCTGGTAAGTTTTTTTTTTATCATAAGGACGTTTTGTTTGTATTTTGCTGGTTGTGTAATTTAAGTTAATAAGAAAATGATGTCTACTTTATATAAAACACACTTGTTTTTAGCCTCCCAAAACATTTGTAGCCTAATGAAGAGACAGAGAGAAAATAACAAACCCATTGTTTAAGTTAAATCAAGGATTTCCTTATAACTTAAAACCAAAACACTTAATGACAAGAGAAACGGATTGTATTTTATTTTGAAATGTGCAAATTGGCAAAAAAAATCCCAAACCTCCAAATTAATAATAAATGTATTCATATTAATTAAAACAATTGGTTTGTTTTATCTCATCCAGCCAATCATTTGCATCTGTGTGGTTTGATTTAGGCTGACTTTTACAACTTGGCTTTTGGTGGTGATCACTTCTTCCTCTGTTTGTCTTTATCCCTGCTTTTGTAAGCCTTCTTGTTTTATATTTGAGTCTGGTTGCTATGCCTTGGCTCTAGTTCTAGGCATTTTTACCTTGTGTATTATGGTCTGCTATTATACGCTGTTGACTCTAGTGAGTTTTAGTGCTGATCTTCACTTCTCTCTCTCTCTGGAGCAATGTCTATATCTGTGTCTAGCATTTTTGATGTGTTGTTTTGCTTTGTTCTTTGGTCAGCTGCCATGCTGCTTTTAAATGTGCTTTAGAAATAAAACTGGTATGGTATGGTTGCTATGATGCAAAAACTGCAAATTTCAAATGATTTCTGCATGATGAGCTTTGTTTTTGTGCAATATTCAAAGCAAAATGCATTTATTACTTTATAATGTGATTTTATTGGCATTTTTTGAATTTGTGATGCTCGTTAATTAGCTGCTATGGAGATTAAGCATTTATTAATTTTGATGAAGGCAGAGCTGTGTTTTAATGTTTTTGGTCATGCTTTCAAACTAAAAGCTTAGTTTTTGTTTGACAAAATTGTCGTCTTGTTTAACATTAGTTCAGCATTTTCGGTTGTTAGGAAACTAAAAACAGCTCATTTGAAAACAAAGAAAACATGAGCTTTTGTTTATGTGGAATTAAGATCAAAGTTCATTTGTAATTTTCTGTCTTATTTTGAAAAAACATGACATTTTTTAAAATGATGCCTTTTAGTCAGTGGCTGATGGAGGTAAATATCGTCACTTAAATAATAGAATTGTCAAATACTTTAGAACCAAAACATAAAAAGGCAAGCTGCATGATTTATTATCTTTGATTTGTTATTTGAAAAACACAATCATAGAAGCATTCAGCTTTAACTTCAGTTATTTCTCATCTGTTTTTGACTTTTCTGCAGCCGACAGCCACCATGGCTCACAGAATAGTAAAAATAGAGCTGAGCAGCAGCACCAACTCCTCTGGCGCAGCCCCAAGAAATAACCAGCAGGACAATGCACCGGTGGGTTGGTGGCAACGACAGATGAGGATGCTGAAGGTGATGATCACCAGCCCATATCCTTTCCTTACTGCTGGAAATAACTTTGGCTGATTAGATCAGCTGATCCTAGCAAGTTGAATTCAAAAGTTTTTTTTTTTTCTCATTCAAGAGCTTCCTCATTTCCAAGTTGAAGCTGCAGAATTCCATGTTTCCAGGAAATCAGTATCGGGATGAGCGTGACACTTTTCATCTTTTAGATTAGAACTGAGGAAGCTCCTTGAGTGAGACGTGAAATGTCTTAAAATAACCCTCATAACTGAATGTTTAAGTGCCTCTGGTGTGTTTAAACCCACATAATCTGTATTTGGATTATCTGAACGTGTTTTGGCCTTAACCTTTTCCACGTATTGGGCCCTGATCAAATTAATCACGATCTTCGTCAGTATTGCGGCCGTGGCCATGTTCAGTCCCTGCTGTGAGGAACCCCTGCGCATCAAGGTTAGTGCGAGCCCTGAAATATTCCCCACATCCGTTTAAGCTGTTTGATTTTAATCCTGCTGTTTTTAACCACGTCTCCTCAGTTGTTGAACTGGTGCTGCTTCTCATTCTTCCTGATTGACATGGTGGTGAAGATGGCGTTGCTGGGTGTCAACGGGGAGGGAGGTCACCTACGGAGCATGTGGAACCGGTTGGAGCTGTTGGTCCTCATTATGGAGTAAATATTTTCTATTCACTGTATGCAAAGTAAAAAATAATGTTTGATTTTAACTGAAGTGACACAAAATGCTAACTTTTTTTCCTGTCAGGATCACGGACCACGTCCTCTTCTTCTTCCGGATCTACCTGAGAATCAGCTACCCGCTGAAGCCGATCAGGCTGATGGTCAAAGTGAAGGGTAAGTTGATGATGGAGAGCAGAAGGACCTTTGTCAGGTTTCAGACATACCATTGGCCATCGTTTAAACACCAGCCCTCACTTTTATTTTTAACTAATTCATTTATTAAATGTCACATTTCCAGAGATAGATCTAAACACACATAGATTCATTAACACGTATTCTTAGTGATTCCTAAATAACATGAAGGACCCACAAGGGCAAACTTTCATTTAAACATCTAAACATCAGGTTGTTTTTTGTCCACGTTCCTGTAGGGTTGCGGAAGTGGATCCTAACCATGGTCAAGATCCTGCCCACCATAGCCTACTACTGGGTGCTCTATCTGTTAATTGTTTACACCATGGGCACCCTGGGGGTCCAGCTGTGGGCCGGCAACCTCCACCACCGGTGCTTCCTGAGCGACCTGAACCTCTCGTAAGACGATGCTTTTGTCTGCTCCTCCTGGCTCTCTCTCTTTGAGCAAGTATTTAATGAAGAAATGGACTTTTAAAAGGGGTTTGAATGCTTTGCTAACAGCCCAGCTCATTTGTTTTACCCTGAAGTACAGAAAACAGTTTTTTTTTACTTTAGATTTTAGACTTGGCATTCTTGTAAAGGTTGCAGCCTGTAATCTCTTTTTTCTGTGCTGTTTTTGTTCGTTTTTAATCCCAAAGGTCAAAGCTGAACTTGAGTGTGTACTACTCATCCTCTCCTGATGAATACGGTGATTTTCTCTGTTCTCCGTACTCATATGGAACATGCCACGGTGTAGACATTCCTCCACTGCGCCAGGGTGGCCAGGATTGCCTGTTGGCTCCGCCCAGTGCAAACTGGTCGTCTGCACTACCGGCCAACAGCAGCACCTGGACCAACTCCTCAGGCTGCATGAACTGGAACCTTCTGTATAACAGCTGTCTTCCTTTGGGCCCAAATCCGGGGTTGGGAAGAATCAGCTTTGACAATGCTGAATATGGGATGCTCACCGTGTACCAGGTGGGAATCAGCCTGTCTGTCTGTAAATCTGTCTACAGGTTCAAGGTTTCTGACCCCTGTTTGATTATTTGGCACATTTGTGAATTTTAATCCTTTAATAGACGTTACACATGATGTTTGTCTGTGATTTCCATCAGGTCTTGTCACTGGAAGGCTGGTCAAACGTGATGAATTACACGACGGACGTCTCCTCAATTTTCAGCATGCTATACTTCATCTTCCTCACTGTTGTAAGTATCTGCTTGACTTTTTAAATATTTCTATTGTACGGGGTTTTGCACCGACACGGCTGTAAACAATAATCAGTCAGCTGTTGCTACAGAGAAGATCTTTGTGTATCTCTGATCAGATGGGCACCTTCGTTGTGATCAACACGTGCCTGATGATCCTTGCCACCAACTTCATGGAGGCCATGGAAGAGGACCAGCGAACTGAGAGGAACTTCTTCGTGGACAGCTTGGACCTCCTCCACAGGATGAAGCTTTACCTGGTGGAGCACCGCTGCTGCAGGTCAGCTGTTAACAAAAACAAACACTCAGGTCAGGTCTCTAGGAGCTGCTGTCGGTCATGATCTCAGTCAAACTTTGCTTTTGGGAATTGATGGTTTATTTTTTGATGTGACCACCATTTTTGTTGTTGTTGTTTACTCTCAGCCTGGTGGAAATCGGCTTAGGCACCCACACCAAATTCGCCTTCGTGAGATTGACCCGTGTCACTCGCTTCTCGAAGCTCTACGATGCCTCGCCTGAGATGAGGAGACAGGTGGAGGCCCTGAAGCGGTCTGTCAAGAACTCAGTATATGTCTACATGATGCTGGGATTCACCGTCTTCATGTTCGGGCACGTACACACACACACACACACACACACACACACACACACACACACACACACACACACACACACACACACACACACACACACACACACACACACGTCTGTCTTTCTATCATGGTGAGGACCATCCATTGACTTCCATTAAATTTTTTTCAATTTAGTGACTGTATTATGCCTGACCCATACCCTAATCCTAACCATAACCAGTGTTGCTGTATTCCTCAACAAAAACCTAATTCACACCATACCTCTAAACACACACACACACACACACGATGTGCTATAATACGGATCTGGCTGACTCTCGCTGCAGCGTTTGGGGCATGACGCTGTTCAAATGCAAGCCCTTTCCACCACCGGAAGTCGTGTCCCTCTTTGACGACCGCTCGAGCTTTGACACCATGGGGAAAGCCATGCTCACCTCCTTTCAGGTGTTATTTCCTTCCTAATATTCAGTCGTCATGACTCGACTCAGACAGTTATTATAAATGTTTATGTTTTGTTTTCAATTCAGCTCGTAACTCAGGACAGCTGGAACCTGATATTGTACAGCGGCATGCTCAAGACCTCCCCGTGGATTGCCTTATACTTCATCTCCATCATCTTCATTGGCAGTGACCTGATCTTGAACTCCCTGCTTGGCATAGTGATGGATAGCTACAGAGCTGAGGTATGCAGGCTTCTTAAATCCAACAACTAAGTGATTTTTTTTCTCATTGTAGCAGAAGGAGCCTGTATTAAAATGTGTTTAAAATGTTTTCTTTTTCCCAGTCGACCGATTCAGAGACCGACTCTTCCAGGCCCGTGTCTTTGTCCGACCCCTTGTCTGTGTCGGAGCCTGAGCCCTCATCCAGCTCCGACGGCCCGTCTCCTGAACCTGTAAGTTACTCTGAAGCAAGCAGAAAGGCCACTTTGAGATGGATGCATTCAAGTGCTGCTTTTTTAAATATGTCACTTTTCTCACACACACTTTTGTTCATGTAGACCCCTGAGTGCAGTGAAGGTAACAGCAGCTGGCCCAGCAACATCGTGGTGACATCCGACAGCAGCCAGAACAACGTAAGTCTGAGACGAGACTGTCGTCAAAGCTCAGATTTTTCTGCTGAGTTTTAGTAACAGAGTTTCTGTTGTAATTGCAATCTCCATGAGAAGGAACAAATGATTTAGAGTTCCCGTTAGTAAAGAGTGGTGACTTTTGTTTTTCTGCTCAGTCACAGAGAGCCTCCAGCCAGAGGAGGAGTGGCGCAAGGGCCCAGAGGAGCGTCAAGGTCCAAAGAACCACGACATCCCAGAGTGCTGCAAGAGCCCAGAGGACCGAGACATCCCAGAGTACCGCGAGAGCCCAGAGGACCGAGACATCCCAGAGTACCGCGAGATCCCAGAGTTCCATGAGGGCCCAGAGGACCATGACATCCCAGAAGAGCAAGACGTCCCAGAGTAGCGAGACGTCCCAGAGTAGCGAGACGTCCCAGAGTCGAGTGATGTCACAGGAGAGCGTGAAGGCCCATGAGAGCGCAAGGGCCCAGGACATCATGATGTTCCGGAGCAGCCTGAGGCTCCCAAATGTACTGGACTCTGAATAAAATTTAGTAGATGCAGGAAAGAAGGAGCCGGAGGGCCTGGAGAAGCAGACAAACAGAACTCCCCACAAAAAAAACCCTGAACACCTTCATTAATTTCTTCAGTTCCCTGGACTGATTCATCTTTTTGTTTTTGTTGTTGTTTTTCACCAAATTCCCCTGTTTAATAATCAATAAGGTGGAATAGCAATTGGCTAAACTAAAGTTTCTTTTGATTATATGTAAATATGTTGTGTTGAAAATTAAACGGCAAAATGATTTCTGCCAAACCTCTCTTCAGAGTTTCATCTCTTTTTTTCTCTTTAGCTTTGTATTGAGTTAAAAAACAGGTAAATGATACAAGTTTGTGATTTAGTTCAAATTGAAACTTTTCACCATGATTTCAGAGGTTTAATTAAAGGTTTCTAAGTACAAACATCAAGGTGTAGGGTCCTCCAGAGGCTTGGAGTTATGCACCATGGTTCAAAAAGGATGCAACGTCACCACAGAAGATGCAGAGTCATGTTTTGGGCCAGAATCCTGCAGAGAGGGCTGACTGACCCCTTTAGGGTCCCTGAAGAAAAGCTGCAGACACACTCAGACCTCCCCGTCCGTGGTCCAGCCAGCAGCAGAGAGCATCAGGTGGTCGCTGACGTCTACTTCAGCTTGTCCTCTCAGCAGAGTGGAGATCTGGGCGTCGCTTTGACGTTTATCTCAAGGAGAACGAAAATATATTGCAATAAAATAATAATATAAATAACAATACATTTTATTTAAAAGCACCTTTCAGGACACCCAAGGAACCTTTTCAACAAGACACATAAAACAGAGGAAGAACAACATAAACATATGAAACAGAAATATAAAAACAGAACGGATTTTATGTGTGGAAGGCTTGTCTGAATAGGTAGGATTTGAAGAGTGGGAGATGCAAAAACATTGAATTATGACTTAATAATGGGGGCCATTACTTTTCACATATGGGCTATGTTGGTTTTCAAATGCTTCTTCATTTTTTCTATTTATCTAGATTTTATAAGAAGAAAACACCTAAAAGTAATCCACACTGCAGAAACAGTGTGAAATAACCAAATGCATCCCACATAAGTGGTTTGTAGCTGTGTTTAGCTTTAGGTGATCTGTGACACTTGCTGTAGAAACACTTTGACCCAATCTCATTAACAAACTGTCCTATCATTCTCATCCAGTTGAGGTTTGGACGTTGACTTGATTCTCTTTCTCAGTTTTTGACTTGTTGCTGTGTTTTTGTGTGACCCTGTTTGGACCAGGCTTTAGTTGCACCCAAAGCCATGCTGCCATCTTTTCTTTATCGTTTTCCCTCCTAACTCCTTTCTCCTGGTAACCCTTACATGAGCTGAAATCTGGCCTGTCATGAACTTTAACACTTAACCTGCTAACTGAAGCCTGAAGACTCTGAGTTAGATTTTATTTTTTTATATATATATTTTTGGAGTATAGCTACTACATGTCTGACCTTGTTGAACTTGCTGAATCGTCCACTTCTGGGAAGATAAAGTAATTCCTGTGGATTCAGAAAGGATGACTTTAGAATTATTTAAAACTTCTTGATTTTGGACAAGGTTAAAAAGGTTACAACAAGCTGTAAAATATATTGTATTTAATCTGATGTTATTGTAACTACACTGCTCACAAAAATTAAAGGAACACTTCAAAGAAACACATTAGATACATCAGATCTCAATATGAAGTTGGATATCTATACAAATAACGACAGGGCAATGTCTTAGGAACAAAAGGATGCCAAGTCTTTTAATGGAAATAAAAGTTTTCAGCCTACAGAGAGCTCAATTGTGTAGACACCCTAAAATCAGAGTGAAATGAAGATGTGGCAGGCTAGTCCATTATTTCAAAAACTTAATTTCTGCAACTCAAAATGCTTTTCAGTATCTTGTGTGGCCCCCACGAGCTTGTGTGCATGCTTGACAACGTCGGGGCATGCTCCTAATGAGACAACGGATGGTGTCTTGTGGCATTTCCTCCCAGATCTGTGTGAGGGCATCCCTGAGCTCTTGTACAGTCTGAGGAGCAACCTGGCGCCGCCTAATGGACCCAAACATAATGTCCCACAGATGTTCTATTGGGTTTAAGTCAGGGGATCGTGAAAGCCATTCAATTGTTTCAATTCCTTCATCCTCCAGGTACTGCCTGCATACTCTTGCCACATGAGGCCGGGCATTGTCGTGCATTAGGAGAAAACCAGGACCTACTGCATCAGCGTAGGGTCTGACAAAGGGTTCAAGGATTTCATCTGGATACCTTATGGCAGTCAGAGCACCATTTCCTAGGCAGTAGAGGTCTGTGCGTCCCTCCATGGATATGCCTCCCCAGACCATCACTGACCCACCACCAAACCTGTCATGTTGAACGACGTTGCAGGCAGCATAACGTTCTCCTTGTCTTCTCCAGACTCTTTCACGTCTATCACAGGTGCTCAGGGTGAACCTGCTCTCGTCTGTAAAAAGTACAGGGCGCCAGTGGCGGACTTGCCAATTCTGGTGTTCTTGAGCAAATGCCAGTGGAGCTCTACGGTGCTGGGCAGTGAGCACAGGGCCCACTACAGGACGTCGGGCCCTCAGGCCATCTTCATGAAGTCTGTTCCTGATTGTTTGGGTAGAGACATTCACACCAGTGGCCCTCTGGAGGTCATTCTGTAGGGCACGAGCAGTGCTCAGCCTGTTCCGCCTTGCACAAAGGAGCAGGTATCGGTCCTGCTGATGGGTTGTGGACCTTCTACGGCCCTGTCCAGCTCTCCGAGAATAACCGCCAGTCTCCTGAAATCTCCTCCATGTTCTGGAGATTGTGCTGGGAGACACATTAAACCTTCTTGCTGCAGCACGTGTGGATGTGCCATCCTGGAGAAGTTGGACAACCTGTGCAACTTCTGTAGGGTTAAGGAATCGCCTCATGCTGCCAGTAGAGATAATTACTCAAGCCAAAACTAGCACGAGTGGAAAACCAGCCAAAAAAGATCAAGAGGGAGAAACTTGAAATGACCTCCACATGTTAAACCAGTCCTGTTTTGAGGGTTTTGTAATTGTTGCCACTTTAGTGCACCTGCCGTTAAGTCCATGAACACCAATACAGCTGAAAGTGATTAACAATGCCCTCAGCTGCTTAATCAACCAGAAAATTATCAGACAGTTTTAATTGATTTCATGCCAGGCCCAATAAAAAAAGTGTTCCTTTAATTTTTGTGAGCAGTATATATATATATATATATATATATATATATATATATATATATATATATATATATATATATATATATATATATATATATATATATATATATACTGCTCACAAAAATTAATATATAGTTGCAATGTCACAGTAGGACCGTCTGAGGAAAAAATAGAACTGATATCTGACTAAACTGTGCTGTAAGTGCAGCCCTAACAGTAAGAGTGATGACATATGACTAGTTTTATCATGTTTGATATTAGCCTAACATTTAGTTTAGCTAAAGCACTAGCTAGCTAGTGTTTACTATTCAGCATGCTGATCACTATTTGGAAGGGGACATTTTTCTCAGCATGCCTCACTTTTTCTTAAATTTTGAAAATTAAACTAAATTCATCAATTACGGTTTATTCTTATTCAAAGTGAATGCCCTCAGCTGCTTAATCAACCAGAAAATTATCAGACAGGTTTAATTGATTTCATGCCAGGCCCAATAAAAAAAGTGTTCCTTTAATTTTTGTGAGCAGTGTATAAGAATGTCATTAACTTTAATTTTCATGATAAAGTAAAAGTGTTTTTCATTTATTTTTCATTATGTCACATTTACCACTGTAAACAACTTCACTAATTGTGTCCTGCTTAGCAGTCTTTATAATGATGTTTAATTCTAGTGAAGAACAGTCGTATAAAGGTTAAAAGATGCAAAAAAAATAAAACATCCTAATGTTTCCACTACTGCTATAAACATTTAAATTGTCTAATGAAGAGTGGGCATTTCTGAGATCTACCATCCAATCCTTATTTCTTTATTTCATTCAAAATGTAAAAAATAAATAAAATAAATCAAACAAAAAACCTAAACATTAACACCAAACAATTTGAATGAAAAGGGACAGAAAGAAGAAATAGCTTATGTTAACATGCCCCTATTTACAAAACCAAACCTTTTAATAATTCTTCCATAATTTTCTCAAGAAACAACAAAACAAAACATATTCATCTTACTTTATTCTTGTAATTTACAAACCTAATCAGACACTATCTGAATTTAGATTATTGTAATTCTGTAATACACTTGATTTAATACATTTTTAAAATATATTTAGTGACTTTGATTCTTTTATGTCCTTGCTAAGGTTGTTCCATATTCTCACACTATTTACAGAAATAGTCATCTCCTTCATTCTGGTTCTAAACCTAGGTTTTTTAAATACTTCAGTTCCTTTTAACATATTGACTCTTTTTTCAAACATTTTCTGAATGTTGGTGGGTAAAGTATTTGCATTTGCTTTATACATTGTTTGTAATATTTCATATCAACTAAATCATAAAATTTCAGTAATTTATATTTGATGAATAACAGATTGGATGGATCTCTATAGCGACTGATATTAATGACTCTCAATGCTCTTTTCTGTAAAATAAACAGTGGTTGTGTATGAGTTTTACATGTGGATCCCCATATTTCTACACAGTAAGTTAAGTATGGAACAATCAGTGAGTTATACAATGTCAGCAATCCAGAACTATTCAGTAAAAACTTGACTTTTTGTAGTACTGCTATGGCTTTGGCAATTTTACCTCTGACATATGTGTGACTTCCAATCCATCTCACTGTGATTAAACTGATCGCACAGAACAAAACAACTTGAACAAAATCACTCCAATTTATCTAATATGCATGTTTTTGGTCTGTGGGGGTAAGCTGGAGAAATGCATGCCATGCATGTATGGGGAGAACATGCTAACTCCACGCAGCCGAGATTCAACACAGCATCCTTCTCGCTGTGAGGCACCATGCAGACCCTTAATGCAGGAACATGAATGTAAAATACAGTTAATCAGAGGAACATGAAGCAGATCCTCATGTCTCAACTCTACTTGTGGCCCTTCTAGTCCTTTTGAGTTTTATCTTGAAAGGCGCTAGCCCCCCAAAAAGACCTTCTTCTTGAAGGCCCTTAGGAAATAAATGTCTAGTAACTATGACTTAGAGTCTAGTAAAGTTCAAACAAAGATCCTACTGGCTGGTGGGAAGCTATCCTAAAGAGTATGACATAAAAAAAATCTGTAGCCATTTATTTTCAGAAATCACTAGAAGGAACATTTAAATTAAATTAAATTGAGACATACCCAGTAAACCTGGTTATCTGTTCTAAATGTGCATTTGTTATTAGTTAAACCAGCTTGTGTTGATTTTTACATAAGCTGTTTGTATACAGGAAATAAGATCCATAAAAACATGTGTAAATATTTGAAGGAGTCAAACAACATGTGGTGTGGTTTTAAGAAAAGAACTTAAAAGAGGGGGTCCGTTTAAATAGAGCTCAGATGTGATTTAGTAACCACGACCAACTCTTACAGTAAAACCTGAAATTAAACATGAGAGACTGTGATGCTCAAAAATCAAAGCTGGAGTTTTAGTACTGGCTCTGCTTTTATGTTTGTTCGTAATGTGACTGAGACGGTACGATACAGGAAAACAGCTGTCCCACAGTTAGAACAGTGGTTCTCAACTGGTATATGTATCCTAGAGGGGGTAATGCAGAAAATAATTGAGAAACACTGCGTTAGACAAAGGTAAGGGCACTGAAGAAGCAGAAAGGTAATATCTGCTGCCGTTGGAGTCAGAACTCAACTTTCTAAGATTTGTAATTTCATACTGAAAGTTTATTTCACCCCAAAAAATTCCACCAGTCATTTCGCCCACCAACTCAACTGAATATTTTATTTCTTAAAGACCTACTCCAAAGAAAATCGTGTTTTTTCTATTTTTAACATGTTCTTGAGGCATTTTTCTTATGCTGCAGGACATATCTAAAGAAATGTAAGCTCAAAATTGCATTTCTGAGTATTTCTGCATTCAAATGGTTGTGAATCAGTAGCAGACGATAAAATGCAGCCTAAAAACAAATGGCTTTGACGTCACAAAGCCATTGGGCGGCAACGGCTCTGCCCACAACCCAGAGGCGAATTTTTAATGAGCTACTGCCATTATGTAGAAACTATTGGCACTTACACACTAGCATCAGCTCCGCTCCGCCCGTTCCACACTGCCCTAGGAATGCGGACGTAATTTAGCACATGGGCAATCTCCAAAATCGGCACGAAAAATTGGCGCAAAGATATCAGTGATGTCATGAGCGCATCTCCAATCATGTGGGCGGGGCAAAAGAGCCACAGTGTCTTCCTTATTAAACAAAGGCGTTCTGAGCAGTCTTATGCTTTTGGAGACTCTGCCTCTGACATTAAATCCTGCTTTGCTGTGTGTGGCAGCCTGACAGCGCTGTCTCTGTGTGTGTGTGTGTGTGTGCTCCAGCAGAGAGACAAAAGAGAAAAGTGGCTTCAGTCAAAGGCTCGTTAACTCCTCAGCATCCAGAATGATAATGAAGCGCGTGTAACCCACTTCAGAGTATGTACACGTCTAGACCTAGGTTCATAGGAGCTGTGAGTAAGCAATAAGCCAGAGACATCTGTATAGTTTGTAGTACAACTTTAGTAATAACCTTCAACTACCAATATACGGTACAAACATAAGGGCCCAAAAACTATTGATACAAAAGAAAACAATTTCCTCTTCAGTTTTCAGTTCAAGGTCCGATCCGGTTTGGCTCAATGAGAGTTCAATCAGGGAGATGAATCCAGAGTTGCTGTGTGTGAGTATCTCAGTGAAAGATACAATCCTACCACGGAATCTGCTGAATGACTGGGGTGACTTTCAGTGTTCATTCAATTCGAAGTTCAGCTGGGAGGCTCGCCATCGACTGGGATCACTGGTATCACTGGTCCGCCTCGTGGGTAACCAGGAACACTGTTAAAAGCAATTTGAGGTTTTAGCTCTCTGGACTAATGTTATCATGTTGACTGAACTCAACATCAGTTACAACTTGAAAAGATTAGTTGTAAAAACTTCAACTTAATAAAGAGACTAGAAACTTAACTTCATCAGTTCTGCATACTTATGGATCAGTTCTGCTCACTTATGGTTTTAAGTTCAGGCATTATTTCCTGTATTGCGAATGTGTGAAAATCTGACGTAACGGTCACGTGGTACATTTTCAAGATTTTCAGAGAAGACGTTAACAGCCATTTTCTTTCGCTCGGTGCGGCTCCTATCTTGGTCAAGTAAGTACACTTTTAAACGAAATACCCTTTTATTTCTTTAGTATTACCAAGTTTGAATTCATTCTAAACCTTTTTGCATATATATAAACGTTAGCTATTAATTTATTTAGATATTTTTTCATTATTTTTGGAACTTTCCTCGATGTTTTAAGCTAGCGATCACCCCCCATTTCTGCTCACAATAAGTATGATAATTAGCTGATAAGTTGGTGAGTTGTGTTTTAAAATGTTCGTTTTATTAAATAAACATTACATAGTTTTATATATATCGCGCGTTTTTATTTTTCCAGCGCGGCATTCCGTCGCTGTCTGTGCCTCCGCTAACCACTGCGCACCTGAAAAAGCTGATATATTTGGATTTACGATCATGAAACAAAAGCAAAGTTTGCTTTTTATAATAAGGATTTACACAGGAGTTGCCTCACAAGCTGGGACGATATATATTTAAAAAGACAGAATATGTACCGCGGACTTTTTTATGGCCGCAAATGAGCTGAAAAGCCATAAAGCCCCACACCGACACCCACGGCTTTTCAACGTCTTTTTACGGAGTTGCTCCGTTCATTTTGGCGTTCATTAACATTTTTATCTCCTCCTGGATCTCTCCTCCGCGTCTCTCTCCTCCTCCTGCACCCGGCCTGTCTGTGTCAGACTCGTGAGGAGCAGAGCGGGGTGCGCAGTTCGAGCCTGTTTCTGTGGTTACATTCACGGCTGTGCCGCTTTACTTCGAAGTTTAAACAAACGTTTGGTCAAATATTTTCCTGCCTATGCTCAGTATCTGCATGTATTTCTGTACATTTTATTTCTGGATTAAATTCTCAACATTCTATTTAATAGTGACTGTGTTTGGTTTAGTTTACAACTTTGAAATGACATTTTCTTAGATCATAAAATGACATTAAAATGTTAGAATGCTGAATAAATGTTCAATTAAAGGTGATGGCTTCCATCTCTCTGAACAGCTAGGTAGGCTGATCTCTATATATTTTGAGTAGTTTTTAGAAATAGAAAAAACACTGACTATAGTGATATTTAAAATTCAGAGCTCCTGCATTAGTTGCATGTTTTTGTGATAACAGACATGTTTTTCTCCAGGTTGCTTCATGGGCTGCTTTTCTGTTGACGGTTACCACCAGTGGCAGAATTGAAACTTTGATGGACTTCACCTTGACAGACAGGTGTGTTTTCTGTCATTGAGGTTTTATCTGTAATAATTACTTTACCTTTATTAGAAACATTTCACCTCACAGTAAGGTTGCTGAAAAAAATAAGTAATCTACAAAGCACTGGAGGTCCTCAGGTTGTGTGGTTTTAAAGGTGTGGAACACTGAAAACTCAATTTTTAAACCTTATTTCTGATTATCATCAGTCAATCTTGAGTTTTTCATGCAGGCTGAATATCTCTAGTAGGAATGAATGTCTTGAAAGCCGTTCTTAGGGGGGAAAAGTATACTGGTGCACCACTTATCAGACTTAAAAGTTGCCCACACCACAGTTGAGCTTCAGACGACTTATTTCCTGATATTTGGACATCTCGCCTCTGATTGGATAACAGCAATGCAACTCTACCACTGACTTGCAACTTTCATGTTTTATCTCCACACATAACGCAAGCCTGGAGGACCTTCTGCTATGTGGTAATGTTGCTAATGCTAACGGTTAGCTTAGACTAGCTGAGACGTTCTCTGCTGATTCCCGAACGTTAAAACAACAGCCTTCACTGTTGTGAATCAAGATGGGTGAGTTCATGGATGCTAATTCACAGTGTGACATAGATCTGTCAGGATTTTCAAATTCCAGATTTTCATTGTCTATTTTCAGAAGCTAATACAGGAGATTGGTGTAGGAGACTATTTTCATGTTCAGCAGACAGGGAAGGTTGTTGTTGGTTTAGCGTCCAGGAAACAGCAGAGAACGTCTCGGCTAGTAGAAGCTAAC
>SSNS01000056.1:1294214-1350417 GCA_006937985.1 Aphyosemion australe | reverse complement strand
CGTCCAGCTGCTTACAGTGATCTGGCATTTGTTGTGGACACCAACACCATCCATCACCTACGTGAGGACATTGCCCTGAGGACACTGATGAGACTGATGAACATTCTGAATCTGAACTATCCAAAGGACCTAAAATACACCTTTGAGGTATTTCAGCGGCTCTTTCTGGGAATTGCGGTAGACTTGTGTTCTGCCTGGGTTCACTTCCTAAAAACACTCTTCATATAGAAGAACTTTCTTCATTGAACTACTGATGGCTACTAAAAGGACACAGCCATGAATGTAGATCATATCTGATAAAGATGCACATCTGGACTCTGGTGCCATTTATTAAGTGATGTTCCCAAGCTGATGCACTTTTACAAGTTCTTCATAAGAACATGGATATTTTAATCTTATGTACCTGACAACTGGTACTAACTGTATTAGAATAATTGTTTTGGTTGTCTTTTACATTTTCTCCAACAAAAAGGTGTACACAGTAGGAAACAAGCGTCATCGGTTTTGTTTTGTCTAAAGATATGTTGTTATAAAAAAATGTTAGTGTTCTGAAATTATTTTAAAATATTTAAATAAATTTACAGAAACTGTCCCAAGCCTCTACTTGGTTGCCTATATTTTAAGTTAATCTCAATAGCATTTTGACTTGTCATTTTAGAATCTTTGACCACAGCAGTTAAGTCTTTTTGATGAATGTTAAAAAAATTTTTAAAGTTGACTCAACTTAAAATAATTTGTAACCTCGCTGCCTTAATATTTTGATTAAGGCTAACAAAATATTTCAAGTCATTTCAACTTAGCTGTGAGTAGAAATTATTTTAAATAATTTGTTTGCCTGAGTCAAAGGTTAGTAGAGATTACTTGGATTTTGTTGTTGATAGAACAAAAATATTAGTTAGTCTGACTGAAAAAAGAAAGTTCCATGAACAAAAATATTAGTTAGTCTGACTGAAAAAAGAAAGTTCCATGAACAAAAATATAAGTTAGATGAACTTGATCTTATAAGTTGAATAAACTTAGTTGTGTGTTGGCATTACTTAAAATAATTTGCTAGCCTTAATCAAAATTTTAAGGCAGCGAGGTTACAAATTATTTTAAGTTGGGTCAACTTGAATTTTTTTACAGTGAACAAGGGTTCATTCCCCGTGCATCCGCAAGGAAGGCACAACAAAAAACTTGACCAAGACGAAGTTTTCTACAGGAGAAACCAGGACAGAAAGTGCTTCTCCGACAGCTCTCCAACTCTTTTCTTCATGAAAACAGGAGTTACTCTCCCTCCGTTTCACACAGTGCTTTTAACGATATAAAGTTATCTTGCTAAACCAGCAGATACAACTTCCGGTTTGGTTCTTTTCAAAATAAAGTTCCGGTTTTCAAAAATAAAACCAACATAACTTATACTTCCAAATTGAAAAGAAATAATAATCATACTATGAAAATAAAATAAATATTAACCCCTTTTTTCAGGCGGGTTACACGCGCATGCGGGAAGCCCCTGCTGGTTGATTCTATCCGCTAATCGGAGGCTCCCCCTATGGTAGGCATGAATTTGAGCCAGCCAATCAGTCGGCAGTGGGTGTGTTGGCCCGGTTATTTTCCAAGTCAGACCGCCTTGGGAAGAGGGCTGAAAACACGTCCACTTCGGTGTGGGAAATTCCCAGGCCACCAGGATGTGAACACAAGTTACCCTGACTAGGCCGTGTGGAGCTGATGCTAGTGTGTAAGTGCCATAAGTTCTAGAAAACGGCACAGATTTTGTGATTTTGGCTATAAACGGCATAATCATAGTTTAAAGACCACTGAGAACTATTTAAATCAGCTAAAAAGATGATCGGAGTGGGTCTTTAAACGTTATTTAAAGTATAGATGTAAAGAAAATTGAGAGTTTAACAGCAAAGACAAACACAAAACAAAAAGGTTTTACATTTGTGGAGGAACATATTTGGACCTTGCAGACCATCAGTTGGGTCAATTCAAACTGATGGAATAGAGCTACGATGATAAGAGAGTGAAGATGCTCTGCTCTGTTTGATTCTCTATGTTTTTATTCCTCTGAGGCTCTGATCTATATTGACATGATGAAATTGCTGCAAATTCGTTCAGAGTTGGAGTCCAGTGAACTCATTGTTATGTTTTAGAAACCAATTAGAGATGATCTGAGCTTTGTGACATGGAGCTTTATCCTGCTGGAAGTAGCCATCAGAAGATGGGTCCATGTGGTCATTAAGGGATGGACATGGTCAGCAACAATACTCAGGTAGGCTGTGGTGTTTAAACCAGGCTCAGGTGGTACTAAGGGGTCCAAAGTGGGACCAGAACATCTCCCCCACACCATCACACCACCAGCAGCAGCCTGAAGCATTGATACAAGGCAGGATGGATCCATGCTTTCATGTTGGTGACACCAAATTCTGACCAGACCATCTGAACGTTGCAGCTGAAATCCAGACTCATCAGACCAGGAAACATTTTCCAGTCTCTTCTGGTCCAGTTCTGGTGATCCTGTGTGAATTGACAACTCACCCATTGGACTTTCAGGTTATTTTTACTGTTCAAATGAGCGCTGATTGTAAAGTAAAATGTTTAAAAAAATCAACTGCATTTAGGTTAAAATAATTATGTTACAAATAAACATTTAGAATAAAGTCTTAATATATAAAGTTACATTGGAATTTAAATGGAAACATGGCAGTTTTATAATAAAAATTTAACATTGTTTTTTCAGTTGATTACATTATAACTATATATATATATATATATATATATATATATATATATATATATATATATATATATATATATATATATATATATATATATATATAATAAATGAGAATCAAAACTTGGTTGCATGTAGCTCTTTTTTTGATGTATTGCTTACAGTAAGTGTCTCACACACTCTGAGGTGGTTGAGCACGCATGTGTTTCATGATTAGTCAGACACTGATAGATGCTGCCTGTTACACACCGTTCATCTACATGTAATAAGGCTGACCTACATTCCCTTGAAGGGGTGTTTGAGGTTTTCTGTGAAACTGAAAACGCGCCTGAGACAGTAGAGGCATGCCTGGTGAAATTCATATGAAGCGCTGATGACAGGCTGTCTGAGGGGAGGTGTATAGAAGTGTCCGACTGGGACCGACTGTCCCGGGGACCGTGTGGTGCGCTCCGCTTTGGGGACTCTCCTCTGCTCTGCAGCGCACGGCTCGCCTCCTCACTCTAAGCCCCGCCTCTCCACGAAGCCCCGCACTGAGGAGGGCAGATTCCTAAACTGGTAGAGAAAAAAACTTATAGCGGGGGCTGCTTGTCTCCACTTTAGTGAGGCGTCAACTTCTACTAGAGTTGTCTTCCTCCTATAAAGTTGTGTCTGAGCAGAGACGAAGGACTTTGGTGTTCGCATCACCCGGAGCGGAGAGGAGCGGGGTGTTTATTTGGGCATTTTGAAGACGCTTCATGGTACGTCCGCTCTTCTACAGCTCTTGACTCACATTTCATAGAACAGTTTATCAGAAAACTCAATGTTTCCTGGCGGACTTACAGCCTTTTTCTCTAACGAACCACTCCGAAATGTAACTTATGTCTCCTAAATCCGTTGACGTGCGTCTCTTCCTCTCTCCTCAGGCTCTGGATTTCATGCTGTCGCGATTTTATTTCCGTTTAGTGTATAAGTTTATTTATTTGTGAGACGAGGAGTAATCAGAGGCTGCAATACAAATATTTTCCTTTAACATAGAAAACAAGATAGAAAAGTGTGTGTGTGTGTGTGTGTGTGTGTGTGTGTGTGTGTGTGTGTGTGTGTGTGTGTGTGTGTGTGTCTGTGTGTGTGTGTGTACTTTCTCCATGCTGCTAATGACTGGTGAAATGTGACTGACAGCATCATGGCTGCAGTTTATTACATAAAGCATAGCACGGGCGCAGATGTAAACAGGACAGTGCGTAAAGGTTTAAAAAACTAATGTTGGTCAGAAATGAGGTTTTAAAATACAGGAAACAACTTTTCCTGTAATATAATAAAGACAAGCTCTTCCTTTTCTGTTTTCAGTGCAGTTTTATGCGCCTAAAGTCTCAGCACATGGCTAATACTCAACCTCATTTCTCATATGTGACTTGTTATGGCTCATAGGTTAGTTATTTATGAAGTTAAATACAAACAACAGTTATAACAGTTACATTTCACATGAAATGATATGTAATTTATTGATCCCAGTTGGGGAAATATAGGGCAGCAGCATTTATTTATTGTATATGTGTGTTGATAGTATTTGCAAATCACTGACCACATTGGATTTATTTTCATTATCACATAAAACAGAAAAAAAATGTCACGCCACCTACTGGCCATGTGTGGTGTAATAATAATAATAATAATAATAATAATAATAATAATAATTAGTACACCACACATGCCATTATTTTTTTGTCATATTTAAAACTAAAATGCATGCTGCTCAGTTTTTAATCCAGTTAAGCTATCCTAAAATTATACTGTGTTTATCATATTAAAGGTCTGCATTGAAAGGCCTGCGATGTTGTTTTATTACTGCATGTAATTCAGGTCATTTTAAAGGTTTCTAATGTATTTTACTTCATTTTTCAGATTAATGATACAACAGTCACTATATGACTTTTCCATTTTCCATTACATACTGAAACAAAGTGATTTAAATGTGAAACAAAAGCTTGATATAAATACAATAATGTTTTAAAATCGAAATTTCACTTACATTATTTTTTTCCTACTTGCATATTGTCATTCCTGTTTCTGCTCCTCCTTTCACTGCATCCCATCAACTTCATCACAACAAAAATAGAGTGTCCAGTTAAAATTCAGCAAAAAAAAAAAAAAAAAAAAACCCACAGCGAAAGCTAATAAAGCAAATTGTTCTAGATTAGCGTCTACCTCATCCAGAACAAGATGCACAGAGGCAGCTTTAGCTTGTTTAGCTTCAGCTGTATCGCTTTCTGATCACAGCAACACAGTTAGTGCAGTCTGGTCTTAACACCAAATTGCAGTGAATTCATTCATGTTGCACTAAGTAAGCCAAAGCATTTAATGCTGAAGCCACCACAAGTATGAAGGCTGGTTTCATCAATGCCTCTTCTGGGGTTTGCATGCTCTGATGTACTTTCCAGATTTTCTAAAGGCAAAACAGTTCCTCCGTGTAAACGGTCAAGGTTGAAAAGAGGCCACATGTTGTGATTTTTTGTTTTTGCAGCAACAAAACCAGCTCCATGGTGAAGAGCTTTAGGTTTAAAACCCTACTCTCAACCCAGAACAGGTTTAAAAAGTCTGTCAATTTTTTTCTGCTGTCTTTCATATAGAAAAAACTTTGTTATGATTTGGTCTTTGTTTTCCCGAAGGTTTTGCTCCAGGGCTTACTTTTCATCTAGTCGGTCAAGAGGTGAATGTCAAGAAGGTGCATAAATCAAGCAGAGGGCACTAGCTCTCCCTGATGAGCCGAAAGTGTAATATTTGTCAAGATCCTCTGAAATAACTTCCCAGCCCCTCCAGCTGCTGCAAACTGAAAGGCCCTTTTGTCCTGTGAACGCTGCCTGAACTGCAGAGCGATGCACCTCAGCACTTTGTGCATCACTTCCCATGCACACTATATGGTTCACCACAACTCACGTAGATGCACATGTGGCTCTTCAACACGGCTTCTTTCTGTTCAAAGATGCAGCCTTTAAACTGTGAACACATTTGATTCCTGTTTCCGCTCATGGCTTTGCATTAGTTTTGTGTTACAGTTACAGTCTTTGCTGCTTTAAAGGGATCAGATATCATTCAGACCAAGAGTTTGCATGACGTTTTTATGGACCACAGTTTTCTAGGTAAATGTTCTGGTTGTGGGTACAGACTGTGTAGCGCACCAACCTAAAATTATGAGCACATAATGATTTCATGCTTGTTGTAATTGTATTTCTTTAGAACTTAAAACTACACAAGAAAAGCTTCATGTTTTATTTGGGCAGCAGGTTCTTCCACATGAGGCTGATTACAGAGTTATCCATTCCCCTGTAAATGTCAGCATCCTACTGGCAGCACTAATAAAGTTACTGTAGCTATCCGTACTGGCAACAGTGCTGCCAATGACCCACTTTACAATAACTCATGGCCTCAGATCACAACTACTTCTCTAAAACGATATTACTATAATTAATCCCATTATTCAAGAATATGGGTAATTACAAGTGGTGTCTAGTCTGAAACTACAACAATATTTATCATTAACAGTTCACATCTTTACAAGTGTACAACAAAACATTACTTGCCACAAAGTGTGATTACTTGAATATACCAGCTCCGGTGGCCTAATGGTAGAGTGTCCGCCCCGGGACTGGGAGATCAGGGTTCGAATCCCGCTTGGGTCATACCAAAGACTTTGAAAAAATGGGACCCAATGCCTCCTCGCTTGACACTCAGCATTAAGGGGTTGGATTGGGGGGTTAAACCACCAAATAGTTCCCGAGCGCGGCCACAGCTGCAGCTCACCGCTTCCCACCATGGGGATGGGTCAAATGCGGAGATGTAATCTCACCAGTGTGTGATGAATACTTGGGACTTTAACTTTATAATTATGACAAGGGTTCGTATTTACCTTGTTGTTGAATAACGGCAGCTTGAGTGGTCAGATGTAGCATACCAAAGTGTCAGAGCCGTGTCTGACCTGCTTTCGATGTAAATTTTGAAATCTTGAAAAAGAGAGGGAGAAATGGTTCGTTCTGAGAAAAGCATTTTTTTTTACGTAATAAACAAGCCACACCTTTTTACATCTGCATGTGCCAACCCACTTCGGTGTCAGCAATATATAAACGCTGGTTGTGGTAACGCTAACTGCAGAACAATGTTAGGCAGAGCTACTGCTAAAGCTGGGACTATACTGCTAACACTAGCCTGAGCTACTGCTAATGCCCTTGCTGACAAGAGAAGAAGAATGTTAGAGCACCACTCACGTTCCAAGATGTACTGGGAATATCCAGCAGACCACGAATGAATCCATAACTAGATAAATCCATAGCTTGTGGGCCTTGTTCTTGTCACGTCATCCCTCACTCGTCCACACTCCTGCACTGCATCACACACACCCACCCCCTTGACATTGGCCACCAAGTGGTCAGGGAAAACCAGTCGTTTCACTGAAGGCCTAATTTATAGGGTTGAGTTTGGCCATTTATCAGGATTCCTGGGTCATTGTGAGTCCCCCAAACAGTTTTATATCATCAAAGGCTCAAAGAACTGTTTCCAATTGTAAATAAACAGCAGTCTACTGAACCTTTAAAAATAAATAAATGGACACTCATTCAGTTCAGCAGACTCACTAAAGGCCCTCTCTTTGAATACGTTGTCAGTCTGTTTGTTGCAGTTATCAGTTTTCTTCTTGTGAGTCGACAGGTAGAAACAGACCAGAATTACTAATAAAAATCAAATATAAAACCGAATATTTCAACCTTCACCAGCAATAATCAACATTATCGTACCTTAATGATTACCACTGGTGTAACAGGTGATGTCATCTCACTCTTAAGACACATCTTGATAGAAGCTGCCTTTTAAAACAAATATAAGAAATAAATTCAAAATTTACTTTAAATAAAATATAAATTGTGAACCAACACAAAGACTAAAATCTTAAGGTTTCTATTCACATTACAGATCATGTAGCATGTCATTTTTTAATTGGTTATTATTTCTCACACACTGGAGATCCACTTCTCATTTGACATGAAGGAATAGCCATTAAACAGGTAAACAAACCTATCAGTAGCACAGCTGGTGGCTTGAGACATGAATCTTGTGTACAGACATTTGTTTTTTCTACAGAACCCAGCGAACACACCTTTAACAGGAAAACTCATTACAGAAAAGTAATCCCAAACAAATTAGACCCTTTATTCTTTATGCAGGCAGTGGTTCTGGGTGTGCTTCTCCTCAGATGTGAGGTAGGGTTTTAAGGAGCTGCTCCAGTAGAGTAATTAGCTGCTGTAGTGTGTTTGTAATAAGTTTCCTGTCTTCATCAGTCCTTAGCTGAGACTCAGGTGGACTCTGAGGGAGCAGCTCTAAGATCAGCTGACTTGCTCCTCTTTTCTCTGTTGTTGGTAAAATTAAAGGTGTAGTTCACTGAAAAAAACTTTTTTTTCATTATTATTTCTGATTATAATCAGTCACTCTGAGTTTTTCTTGCAGGCTGAACATGAAAATCGTCTCCTACACCTATCTCCTGCATTAGCTTCTGATAGAAAATAGAAGGTGAAATTCTAGGATTTGAAACTCCTGACAGATCTATGTCACACTGTCACTTAACATCATGGACTCACCCATCTTGGCTCACGGCGGGGAAGGCTGTTGTTGGTTTAGTGTCCAGGAAACAGCAGACCACATCCTAACTAGTACCTTAATAAAGGTGTAAATGTAAATGTCCTGTCGTTATAAAACACTTTTCACCACTTTATTTATCAACGATCATAATTAGTTTTATGATCTTCATCTTTTTATTATTTTAACATATTAAAAAATATCAAAATCATAAAACACATAATTCAGAAAAATAAAAGTGAAAAAGAAATAAACATCATTTGGGAAGAAAATCAAATGGATTTAAAAAAAAATGCAACAGATTTCATAGGGTCTGGTTTATTTTATCCAGGTAGAAAAACAACATTTTGCAGCTTTTTTGTTTTGCATATTTTTGTATTAGATTTATTCTATGATGTGTCATAGTTATTTATCCAGCTATTGAGGTTGGGGAGGTAACTGAAGTAACAAAGTACTGCAGGTCTATGCAGACTGCCACTAAGCTGTTTACCCAAGACCCCACTGGGGTGCCTTGATTTAGTAAAACATTAAAAACTATGTCATGTTCCAAACTGTTTCATCCCCTTCTGCCCTCTTTCTGCACTCTGACCTGCTGCCGACTTGGGGAGGTGTTAGCATCACGGTACTTTGAAGTGTGCATGACCCCTAATTAGCCTTCCAAATTAATTCCTTGGTCTGCAAACTGGCTGTTCCTCTTGTCTCATCTCATTACTGCCACATATATATTAAACAAAACTCAGCTCCCTGCTGTTTGTCCATACGCATATTTAACCTCCTTCTTCTGGTTGACGTCTTTTATTTTTGTTCATTTTGCAGCTGGAGCTTGAAGGTGACTTCCTTTAGAGCAACTCAGGGAAGAAAACTTTTGTGGAAACCAGAGAAAAGGGCCAGTTCACCCACTTACATCATACTGGAAGCTGCACGATCCTAAAATGGCTCAAAAATCCCACATTCCGTGGACGCTTCTTGCAGTGTTCTGTCTGACAAATGCAGGTAAGTTTACGCTTCTAAATGTGCAAAGTCAATATTTAGATGTTTGCTTACATTCACACAGATGCTTAAACTAATCAGAGCCAGAGTCAAGCACATGCAACTCCTTCATCAGCAATAAATGCTGTCTACTCATCAGGCTTTGCACTGCTGTGTTGCCAGGCAATCATAGTTTTGCTCATGCTACGGGAGTTTCCACTCTCTTCCAGCATGCCTTTCTAGACAGTGCATGTCAGAGGAGTGAGTACAGTAGATTTATATTTGAGAATGTGCTGACAAGTTCAATCTAAGAATAAAAAGCTTCATCCGGTCCTTATCTGCTGAACTGGGTGGAATGAATCTGTGTTGCTGCCGGTTGCTTATGACTGAGAAACCAAATAAAGAGAAAATCATTAGAAAAAAACTGCAGAGAAAAGCTTGCATGTTAGATCCTGTTGCCTCTGGTACAACCAACAGCACTAATCCTATGTCGTTAAAGTGTTAATCTTATAGAGATTTATAAGAATTTTTGTTTTCTCACATTCTCACAAATGTAAGCAACCATTAGAAGCTGTGTTTACACATTCTGTGGTTCTGGGTCAGGCTTCTCAATTTGGAAATAAACAATATTATCACAATTATTATTATTATTATAGGTAATATGGAAATATTTAACTCAATAACTCATTGAGTGGTGAAAAGTACTGCATTTCTTTCTCCTTTTATGTGGAAAACAAACAAAGAAGCAGTGACGTCCACTGAGCTTGTCAGTATCCTGGCAAAATCGTAGATATAAATATACAAATGTTCACAACAGAACCATGTTTTTGACAGAATGGGTTTTTAGACAATATTACTCTAAAACAAACCGTTCTGTTCCTCCGAATCTTTTAAGCGAGCGCAGAGCTCCACAGCCCTTGGGGGCTCCCGGACCCCAGTTGGGAACCACTGCACTAAACTGTATATTCTGATCTTTGTTCATTTCATCATACATGTGTAGTTTTTGATTGAATAGCTGCAGAAATATATTCTTTGCTCACTATCAGGCAATGTCTTGCAAGCCCAATATTTATTTATTTTTTATCTGTGAAGCCAAAAGAGTTCACATTTTGAGGAGACAATGAACAACAACTGCTGCTGGAGTATGGATGTCCAAAGTCACTGTGTCAGTGTTCATAAAAATGTCATTTTTTAAAAGTCCTTGCTTAAATATATATATATATATATATATATATATATATATATATATCTATACTGTATATTGCTGGAGACCAAGCCACAGAGCATATGGCGGTCATATTAAAAATAATGGAGGTGTGTTTTTGAGACACGCTTCATACATTACATGTGTGTTTTGCCATCATTCTTCCAGTTTTACTTGCACTTACTATTAAAACACCTCCACAAGATCATTGTGCATGTGAGGTTAGCACTCGGAAAGGAAGGAAGTACTCATCATCCGGTTGGCATGACAGAATAAGAGCATGTATGCAAAATGGAATGAGACAAAATCATTTTTTTAACAAGTTCTTTTTATTTTAATTTTTAGAACACAGTTTTTAAAGAACACACAGCATAACACAAAACCACCCACCCCGCTATACTGGATCAAATGAAAGAATAAACATAAATTATGTTTCAGACTGACAACAAATCATAACATAAATTTACATTTACAAAAACAAAAGTCACAAAAATTGTCAGCAGGCACACTATCAAAATAACGCATAAATGGCAACCATATATTTTAAATTTTTTTATCCAAGCCCCATAAACAGTGTCCGATCTTCTCCAAATGATTATGACTCATAGTCTCTTTAACCTAGTGTCTGTACGTTGATGGATGAGAATCCTTTCACTTGGAGTACAAAGAACAAAAAGCAATCATATTCAACTAGCATCCATTCAAAGAGGGATCCACTGGGGTCACTCCAACCTTTGGCCAAAGGCCATGGGCACACAGTGGTCCCACATAGTTTGGAAAGTGCATCAAAAATAGACCACCAATAGTAGTTTCGAGCAAGTCTAGAACATGTCTAGAAGTGTGGCAGGTGACCGTATACAACGCTTGCATGCCGGGTCCAAGTCCGGTCTGTGACAAGATCATTTTAATTGATTAAGTGCACAGTGCTAGTGCTTGGTGAGGTAAAATGGGAGATGTGGGTAATAGCAGGATAAACCTTTATGGTAAGGACTCAGCGTTGCAGTCACATTCTGATAGGTCATGTAGCCTAACGAGCCTAATGGGGTCATATATGTGAAATGGAATTTACCAAAGAACAACTGACAACTTACTTTTTTGAGACTTTGGGGTCAAACAGGATGGTTAAACCTAAGAGTTTCATTTGGGACACAAAAGTTACCAATCCTAATGATAAATCTCACGAAGAGATGGATCACTAGAGATATTGCTGAACAAAAATACTGTAGTTCTAGTAGGAATGAAAAGACATGACTGCACACAGTCAGTACAGGCTGTGGTCAAGTCTCTCATGGTGAGTGGAGTTAGGTGGTGTCCACTATGTGTTCAAAACCATCACTGGTTTTCTTGGCTTTGTAACTTGACCAAATTATATCTTACACACTTGTTTGACATCCAGTCCCATAGTCTGATGAGAAATCTGTCCATCTGTTTATATTGTTGCATAAACTATTTAATAAAGGTTTCTTTGAATCCTGATTTCTGTTGAAAAGTCTTTTTCTCTCATGACTTAGGATTGCTTTATCTTTTCTACAGCATCTCTTAATGCTACAATTCGAAAAACAAAAGAGATTAAAACATTTTTAACATTGTATAACTATAAAAACTTGGAGGAGATAAAAAATAATATAAAGTGGCTGTCTTATATTTGTCTAAAAACCTCCACCAATAACACGTTTCGGACCAAAAGCAACCACCCGGTTGTCGGTCTCACCAAACCACAGCACTTCCATGGGTCTTCCACTCATCACACTCACGTATTTAGCAACAGAAACAAAACCCTAACCCTAACCCCAGAAACAGCCGGCTGCTACCACTTCAACTTTAGGACAAACTACCAGAGTCCCAAAAAGAAAAACACCATTTGAAGTCACGGACAACAAGACGTTTGGACCTAGAAAACAGTGACCGGTGTTTAGCTCTAACTCGTTTCCTCTGGCAATGTGGGTGTCCAATTCTGGCAGAAGCATCTCAGGGAAGATACCCAAGGGGAGGGGTGAGTGTTTCGTGTTTGCATTCAAGCTTGTTCTGTAGATTCTCTATAGCTTTTCTCAGCACGGGGATAATTATCACTATGAAAATGTGTTTTTCTGTTTTCATACTTTTAGTCTGAATGCTGCTACAAGTTACTTTTGATGCACTTTTTTAATTGGCAGTCCAGAGAGCTCAAACCAAAGGTATGCAATCAGTTTGTTCTGTGGGTAGAGCAAACATCATTTCTCCCACAATGCCAGGATCTAGAACACAATGAAGTCCCAAAGTTTTCCTCTAAATTCTTCCTCATGCAGCAGGATGTATTGTTGTACTGAGTCACAAGGGACAGATATTTACAGTTGGACGACCGAGTGCCCTTTCCTCCACCGTGCACTGGCAGCTTACTTACTGACGTCTCTGAGTCAATCACCTAATCTAAACGGTATTAAATTAGCCTCCGAGAACAAAGTAAAGAACCTCGGTGTAATCTTTGACCAGGACATGTCATTCAAATCCCACGTTAAACAGGTTTGTAGGATTTCCTTTTTCCACCTTCGGAATATTGCTAAGATTAGAAGCATCCTTTCCAGGAGTGATGCTGAAAAACTGGTTCATGCATTCATTACCTCAAGGTTGGATTACTGCAATTCATTACTATCAGGAGGTCCACAGAATGTAGTCAAAAGTCTTCAGCTGGTCCAAAATGCTGCAGCTAGAGTTCTGATGAGAATTAAAAAGAGAGACCACATCTCTCCTGTTTTAGCTTCCCTACATTGGCTGCCTGTTAAATTCAGAATAGATTTTAAGATCCTCCTTCTCACATATAAAGCTCTTAATAATCAAGCTCCATCATACATCAGTGATCTGATTGTTCCATATGTTCCTAACAGAGCACTTCGCTCTCAGACTGCAGGTTTACTGGTGGTTCCTAGAATATCTAAAAGTAGGATGGGAGGCAGATCTTTTAGCTATCAGGCTCCTCTACTGTGGAACCAGCTCCCAGCATTAGTGCGTGAGGCAGACACCTTGTCTACTTTTAAGACTAGGCTCAAAACTTTTCTATTTGATAGGGCTTATGGTTAAATTCTGATGTTAGCCCAGGTTTAGACGAGTGGGGAGCAGAGGGAGGTGGAGTGTACAGAGGGGACTACTGTCGTTAAAGACTTCTCCCTGGCCCTGCCTCCCACATGCCTCCATCTAAAAGGCTAGGTTATCCTGAGTTATCTCTGTAGTTATGCTGCTATAGGCTTAGACTGCTGGAGGACATACTGACCACTTTCCACACTCTGCTACTCTCTTCTACCACCACTCTCTAACTGCATTATTTCCTGTTATTCCAGCTGTTAACTTTATTTTCTCTCTAAGTGTTTTTCTCCCCAGAAGAAGCTACACTGGCGTTCTGCTGAGCTGTGGTGGCCTCATGGAGGGGGCCATCGGCTGGCACACTGCTGCCAACCACCTAACATTCTCCCTTTCCTGATATTACATCTTACTTTCTTTAACATAGAATGTGCTACTATTAGTTCACCTATTGAATTAATTATAGATTCACTCAGATAAAGACAATAAAGTTTCTCTTACTCTTACTAAATAGAACTTCTACTAAGAAATCACAGTGTAGCCATAGAAACACTACTTGATATATGTGGTGTGTGTGTGTGTGTGTGTGTGTGTGTGTGTGTGTGTGTGTGTGTGTGGGTGCGGGGTGTGCCTGTGCCTGCTCTGTCTTCTCAACCCCCAGTGAGCCGTAGCGGATGGCTGCTCATACTGAGCCAGGATCCTCTGGAGGTTTCTTCCTGTTAAAAGGGAGTTTTCCTTCCCACTGTCGCTAAATGCTTGCTTAGTATGAGGATTGTACCAACACAATGACACTAGTCAGTGTCTTGATGCAATCTGCTGGGTCCCTTATATAGGAAACTTTTTTACTGATTGGCTTATGAACTGAACTGTATTGGAATGTTTACTTTGTGAAGTGCCTTGAGACGACTCTTGTCGTGATCTGGCGCTATATAAATAAACTGAATTGAATTGAATTGAATTGATGCTCGTTAGTTTGTTCTGAAAGACTTTAGAGAAGGAAATAAAAGTTAAAAGAAACACCTCCTTTTCATCAAAACTATTATTTTTCTACTTAAATCCAGATCTGATTATTTTATCATGCTTATTGTTTTTCTGCATCCATGTTAACACCCCTATCTGTCGCTAAGCTAGTCAGGAGAGCTCTTATGTAATGTTTAGATTAGCCTCTCAGCATCATGCAACTTGAGATTTGAGCCTCCAAATGAGAGCACAGTGATGTCTATGTTGTAGCTCTCAGCTCTGCTGCTTTCTGCTGTTTATAATTATTATTTTTCCATATCATCATCACCATTTTGTGGCTGCCTCTCTTCAGCGTGCTATAACCACAATTTGAGGAGTGGATGTATCAGACGTTTGGGCGACTGTGTGTTTTCTAATGAAATGCAGCTTTTCAGGAACCACTCCAGATATTAATTTACCCACTTGCCAGGAACGGCTCGTGCTGGAGACGCACGTTTGCTGTGCTCACAGTCTGTCCAGATGCTCAACTTTTAGCTTTACAGTAAAGTAAAGAGATTCTTTCTAGATTTTTTATATACTTTTGGCAGACAAGAGTCACTGTGGTGCCAGAAGTGGTTGTAGCATTTTTTTTCTCTCCACTCAGTTGAGTAAAAGCTTCGTCTCCGCACCCGCAATTCTTTCTAAGGGCCAGCTAAAGTCAGGACTGCCAGAATGTGTTGTGCAACCTCTGTAATATGAGAGTTGGGGAGGAAAAAAGCAGGAGCAGGCGTGGGTTGTCGGGTCCAGAACGACACACTCCACACACGGGACGGCGTGCCAAACCGACAAAGTCCATTCCAGCACGCCAAACCAGATGTTGCCCTGTGATTCATGCCGAGGAACCGGAGCAGTGTAGCTCGGAGGCAAGGCTGCAAAGGGATAGTGGTCGAGATGTTTACATAGCAACGGGAGTCCTGGCTGTGTCTAATTACAGGTCCACTCTCCCCCATGGTGAAGTCTTTATCTTAACAGTGCTGTCAAGAGGGAGGCACTCATTCTGGTTCTGACTGCGTGGGGCTGCTGCTTTACTTTTACCCACTTTAATTAGCAGCAGTACGTAAAGTGAATTGTGAACTATGTAGTTTGATTCATTTGGTCATTCTTCTGAACACATAAGACAAGGAAGACCACAGGAAAAAAACTGCTGTCACATTTTAGGTCTGAGGAACCTGATTTTTTTCTATTTTGACCCCAAACAATCCTAAAAACAACATAATAAACAAATCTTTAATAAAATAATTTTGCCACATTGTTCTTTGCAAACATGCTTTTATTTTGCCGCCCCAGCCTTTCACTTCTGCCTCATCGTGTTTTGAAAATCAGCCCAATTAAAGCTGACAGAACAATGGCAACACACACTGTTATTGTCACTGGTGTTTTTAACTGTGACGCTTATATGCTCTGTGATTTGGTGAACAGTGATAACATTTCATGTGGTTCTATTTCCAAGTGTTGCCATATTTTTATTCTCAATGATTTGATTGGATATCTGAGCTTCCATAGCAGCTCTTCTCTGCTTTTATAGCAGCATTTCCTGTCTGTGCCTTTTGCATGCGACTGAATAGAAATTTAAGCTTAACTAGTTGGTCTGCATGTTTTAAGTAAATGTCTAAATGTCACAAAAATATCTAAGCATTTTCTAAACAGACTCCAAACTAAGCAGTTTATGCTACTTTATATTGATTCTAAAATTTATAAATAATTTGTGTCATAATTTAGTTTTTATTACTATTGCATTTTGGATATTTAAAGTGACGGTGTGTATTTTCCCTGGCGATAGGGGGCAGTGCATACCTAAATCATTGCAAGTAAGACCTTACCAACGGATGGTCATTAGGGTCAAACATTTTTTGAACAAGTACTTTGTCAGATGGTTCAACCTCCAGCAAAATGACAAGCACATCAGACTCCCTTTAATCACTGGCAATGAGCGAAGAGGTAAATGTTTAAAACAACAAAGTTTATGAATAGCAAAAGTTTTGTAACTGCTTGTTACAAAGCAGCAAATGCGTTTTGTCCTCATGGGCTCCCGTAGAAGGAAGCATGGCGTCTAATATGGCATTGCCCAGGGACTTAGACCCATGCTGATGTATTTTAGACCCGATTTTTATGGTTATATGTTACAAAGCCGCCAATATTTTTCAACAACTGGGCATCATTTAATTCATTTTCAACAACATTTTGATGGATATTTCCAGAGATCAATGGTAAAAACTACACATTGTCACTTTAAGAACTTACACAGTCTGAAAACTTCTGTTCTTAAGACAAATCCTATTGGTGATTAAGGTAGATGCTTATGAATATATTAATTTGTAATATACTACGGTTACAGGACGGAAAAGTCAGAAAACAACCTAATGCTTGTGTACGACTTCATACTTGATGCTTTTATTTTGAAGAGCCTTAATAGAGCATTCCTGGTGTGTGTTTAGTTGAAGAGGAGAATGTTCTCCAACTGAATAGTTGTGGTAAATAATCATGACTTCAGTGTTGACTACAGTTGTTGTGGTTATGATTTTTTCCATAATGAAGTAATCCCAACACGTTTCTCTAGATGTTTCAAGAGGATTCTTATGCATTTCTAGATAAGTAAACCAAATCCTGCTCAAGTGCCCTTTTCCCTTTTTCTATTCATAGTTTCAGTGAGCAGATGTGTAAATATTTTTGTCAAAGCCCGTAATAGAAGACAGCTGGGGTGGCAGTGCACTTTCCATTATGTTGTAAAAAGAAAAAAACTACCAGGAGGCTTATGTGTGGTGTGACCAGGAAATTGTGAAATGAAAACATAGTAGAAAACGGCTTTTATTGATCGGAACATTTAGAATTTTCTTCATCATGATAAAGTATCTTTGGATCTAGTTTTAATTGTTGACATTCATTAATGTCTAAATGATATCTAAACGTTTTAGGGGCTGTGAGCTGAAGGTCTCCAGGTGGTATCTTTCATCAGACTATCCCCTTCTGGGGCCTCACCGTCCCCATTCCCCTTCAGTCAGATGAGTCATATGTCCCAGTTTTAAAATGGTTATTTGGAAAACTGTATTGTCTTTTCAAAGAATATCAGTGAGTCCTTATGAGGTACCTGACAAAATTACTTCTCATGGACACAGAGTCTTTTTCACTTGTGTTTCAGAATTTGTTCTTGGAAGAATAATAAAAGGAAAACTAACAACTGAGTTTTCTAAATGTTGTTACACTAGCTGTTACACAGCTTCTTGTTATTTTAAGTGTCTAGGTAGAGCGGGTTGCCTCGTGATCGGAGGATTGTGGGATTGATTCCAGCTCCCGCAAGGGTATTCTGCTGTTGTGTCCATGGGCAAGACACTTAACCCACCTGGCCTGCTGGTGGTGGTCGGAGGGACTGGTGGTGTCTGTGCTCAGCAGCCTCGCCTCTGTCAGTGCGCCCCAGAGCAGCTGTGGCTACATTGTAGCTCATCACCACCAGCGTGTGAATGGATGAATGATACACTGTAGTGTAAAGCTCTTTGGAGTCCTCTGACTCTGAAAGGCGTTATACAAGTGTGGGTCATTCATCATTCATGAGCCCCAGTATCAGAGAAAATGTTTGAGGTCAGAAGGACAGAAGGTGAATAGTTCATGAGTTAGATGGTGGGGTCAGGCGTTATGATCATTGCTGTGGTTCTTCTGTCCACACAACAGATTTGGTTTTTGCTCTTGTATTCATCATCCTAATCCTCTTATTTGTGTTTACAATTCAGACCAGAAGTTTGCTTGGTTCTGTTTTTTAATGGCAGTTGGTAAACCAACGTATAGTTGGATTTACCTCCACCTCACATCCTGTAGAAAAGGTGTTTTGCTTACAAACGACAAAATATTATTAACAAAATAATGTTTTTTAATCATTTTTCAGAATATTTTTTTTAAATATGTACAACCTGCCAGTTCTAACTTGCCTATTATTCATCTTCCTTCATATTTGTTGACAGCCCACTTTAGAGGTCCTCCCAGCTCCATAGTGATACAGGAGGTAACGTGATTTTTGACAAGCCGTTATTCTTTGTTGCCTTCCCTCTCATAAAAGTGAGGAAGTGCAGTGGAATGAAGCCTCATCCAGTTTGTGTGAGCCTGCCTTGGCCTTCCTCACCTCTCTGTTTCCTTCTCACTGTCAAAAAAACACTCAACATTGTTTCACCTCATTTTCAGTTGATGGAACCCTGCTTCTTCTGAACGACCGCCATTATCAAATCAAAACGTCAGAGTAAGACAGGACAGACATTTTTGAATATGTATTTAGCTAAAGTAAAATTATCTTTTATATATGATTTTTGAAGTAGGAACTTAAAAATGCTGGTTATGGAAGGAAGAATGTGGTAATCTGAGAACTTTAATAAAACGTATATAATAAAACTGACAAGACGTCTATAAATAACTTACACAAGAAAGCACATGCAATCCAAAAGGAAACTGCAGCTTGGCACTTAAACAGGAACCCAGAGGTCTCTAAAGGGTCTGACTGTGGAGAAACTGAGGAGTAGAAATGTTGAGAAGGTGGTTACTGGATGACAAACAGCTGGTGTGATTAGCAGGTCAAACATAGGTGTAATGAGCAAAATGACCAGGAAGCTAAAACAAAAAAACAAAAACAAAAAAATCAATGAACATTCAAAATTAAACAAAGTAAAGGACTGACAGAAGAAAATACTCTGAAACTATAAACCCAAACACAAAAGCCCAAACCATGGTATTATCTAAAATCATTGTAATTGCATCCAGGTTTGTTACTTGAGATCTGTTGAAAAAGGTAGAAGGGAAACACTCCCGTTTAAGCCCATAATCATCTGAGTAGGATGAGATGAGGATAATCTTTTGTTCTGGCGTTACTTCAGAACAACATTACTGCCAGTTTAAAGAGAAAAGCGTCTTCTTAAAGCCCACCTTAAAATGTCTGTTTGCAGTGGGCAGATTGTACTGATTACTGTTTGGCAGAGTCGAATTAAATGGGATGAGAAGAACTTCCCTTCCTTTTTCCTAATAGTTCAGACCAACACACTCCTGTTGAAGCCCAGCCAAGCTGCTGTCAAGGCTCACAGCTTTTGTAGGCATCGATGACTGATGAGAAGGATGCCATTGGGGGAATAGCCTACAGTGTTATGCTTGGGTACATTTTGTGACAAACTGTTTTTGGTTACCTGAGGGCTCTTGAACTTGATTTATCGTGTCTCATTATCCTGCACAGCCAATAAATAACAATGTTATATCACTTCTGTTGCCACTGTGACACTAAACAGCTCAAGTTTTTGGCTTTGCTCACACACATTGGTGTTTGGTGTATTTGTAGTGGTCATGTGTTTTGGTTTTGGTCTACTGATCTTGTATCAGTTTGTGCAGGCTGGTTTTATCCATTTACTTCTTCTTGGAGCTACTTCTTTTTTTGTAACTGTGCTGACAACATTTTTTGGTCTTGACATTATGGGCCACGGCAGCACATGTCAGCACCCATCAGTGAAGACATACAAAGGTAGCACAGCCCGTGAAGTCTTTAGTCTTCTGCACAAATGCTTGTTCTCTGCCGGCTGTCTCACTTTTCACAGTGGCTCCTGTGTTCCTTTGAGAATTGGCCTTGTCATCCATTGCTTCAAAGCCTTCTGATTTATGTCTGTATTTAGTGGGAGCAAGGAATGCACCACTTTCTAACTTCTCTGCTTGTCTGAGACTACATTTGCTGTGTGTAAGCGATCATGTACTTTTTTTTCCTCTAACAATGTTGATGGTTTACCAACAGGTGCCAACTAAATTTGTAAGAGCTAATGCTGAAAACCAGTCTCATGGTCTGTAGCACTAGAACAGGTAATCTTTCCTCCAGTTACTTAAGGCGCTTACACATCTGGACCAGTACGGACAAGTTCAGGACCAGAATTTGGATTCACATCTGGGTCATATGTGCATTTTCCGTTCTGAGGTAACTCTTTTTTTCAGACCTCTTCCCTCGGAGGTCCAGCTGGGACCGAGGTGACACTAAAGTTAAAGTCCCAAGTATTCATCACACAATGGTGAAATTACATCTCCGCATTTGACCCATCCCCGTAGTGGGGAGCGGTGAGCTGCAGCTGTGGCCGCGCTCAGGAACTATTTGGTGGTTTAACCCTCCAATCCAACCCCTTAGTGCTGAGTGTCAAGCGAGGAGGCATTGGGTCCCATTTTTTCAAAGTCTTTGGTATGACCCGACCGGGATTCGAACCCCGATCTCCCAGTCCCGGGGCGGACACTCATACCACTAGGCCACCGGAGCTGGTAAAGACTGATTGGCTGACTGAAATTCACACCTACTGCCTCCAATCAGCCTACGGGGTCTTCCCGCATGCGCAATTCATTTTCATTCTGGTTGCTGTCGAGTCAACAAGCATGGAACTCCTGTCTCCCGCTCGGTGTGTGTGTGTGTAGCAGTTATGAGGACACGCACAGCGGTGAGAGAGAACTTAATAAAATAATGTAGTTCAGAGTCTCCAAAAGCAACACAGCTCACTCCTGCCTTTGTTTATCTTATTAAGGAGGATACCACGGACTTTTCCACACATCTTTTGCGCCGCCCACGTGCTCAGGGATTTCCACATTCCTGAGAAGTCCGTGTGAACAAAAGCCACCCGTACGAGCCCAAACTCACACTGCCGAGCCCCGACCGTACTGGCCCAGATGTGTAAGCCGCTTCATATCACTGTTTTAGATCACTTATGAAGCACCAGACAAGCTTGCAGACACATGCAGTTTTTAGGAATTTTGTCAGAGCCTTTACAGCGTTAACCTATATATGTATATTTTGTCTTTAGAGGCGTGTGGCTTTTTTCTCGTCACCATGTACCTTCCAGTTTGTTGGGATCACTATGTTGGGCCTAAAACATTTTGTCACCATAGTTCAATAAAAATTATAGTAATAAAATGTATGGTTTAGCAAATAAAACAACAATTAAAATTCTGTTCAGGTTCCAGGTAGCACTCTTTTCTTAGTGCAAATAAATGATTATAACCTGTTGCTGAAAGGCAAAAGTCAGGTGATAAATGGCAAAAACTCAGTTCAGTCAATTTTACAGATTTTGCCCTACAATGTGTACAGTGTTAGTAGACAAAAAAGACAAAATGATCACATGAGGTCTTTGTTTTAAACTTGGTCTTTAAGTCAGCCATAGGCCATTAAAAGTCAGGTCTGTCTGTTTGTTAGCAAAGTATCTCATGAACCACTGAACAAATTTAAATGAGACTTTCAGAGAGTAATTATTGGATGTACATCTACAACTGTTTCATCAATATATTTCACTCTGGCTACCATAGCCAAATGATCTTATAAAACCTAAAAAAATGTCCTTAATGTCCTCAGTTTCACTGATATTATGCTTAACGTTAATGTGGTAGCGGCGGTGAGTCACACAACTTCTGAGCACGGAGATCACTCAAGATCGTGCAACATTAGATGAGATCATGTGCAAGGGTATTTTCACAATTTGACCAAAACAGCAGCAACTCCCATCGTTTTTTCAGCAGATCTCAGTTTAACACTTCAACATGAAAGGCGAGTGCTACACATTCCTAATAGACTGAAAAATGGCTAGTCTGGATCTCTGCTCACTCCCCTTTGACAAACCATATGTTTCACTGGATTTACTGTTTTTCAGTTATGTGCCCAGTGATTCTATAAGAGGTCTTAGTTTGTTATTGAGTTACACACCTATTCTGACTCCAGATCTCACACTTTGATGGGAAGTTTATGACTTCCCTAATGGAGTGTGACCTCAGTTCTGCCCTCCTTCCTCCTCCCTTCTCTTTTGCCTCAAGTTTTACAGTCTAGAGATAAATCCTTTTCATGGGCAGGCTGGTGAAGTGAACTTACTCTGCCCTTATGAAGGGCTTTACTTACTTCCTGTTATAGTGGCTCAAGGTCCTTGGGTGAGTGGGCTGCGCTAATGTCAACAGCTGAGCTGAGCTAGTGAAGTCCAAAGCTCCTTAGAAAAACAAAAGTGGGTAGAATATTATATCCTTAAAGTGTATTGTACCGTTCATACTTCATGGGAATGGTGTCCTGCAGCAAAAAGGAAAAAAAAAGCCAAGTATTAATTTAAGGCCCTTCTTCATATGAGGACTGCTACAAAGTATTAAATATCCCTGTTTGCAGTTTGCACTTGGTGAAATAACTGGTCTTTAATACGTTTTTGCATTACTTGGTAAACTTTATTAAAAAAATCTTTAGGCTGACGTAACTTTTTCATTGTTCAGATATTTTATAAATAAAATACAGGGAACTGGACATGTAAGGGTACACAAACACACACACGCACGCACACACACACACACACACGCACGCACGCACACACACACACACCAGAGGAAGGTTGTGTTTGTTTGTGTTCGGAAGTGGCTTTGTAGGAATATCAAATTTGTCCCAAACTGGCAAACCAGCTGACATCACTTCCTGTACCCTTGTCCTTGCCTAGTGTCACACTGTAGGGGAAATTAAAGTGTGCTGTGGGAAATGGAGGTGCATATCTCTTTTGTGATAGACACACAATAAATATATCCGTAGTACATAAAAATTCTACTTTTATTTTTTTCATTGCTTCTTTGACAGCTTTATGCCCTAAATGATGATTTAGTGAATTAATTAAATGTCCACACCCCGACTAGAGACCATCCAAGATTTCATGAATCTATTTTATGTATCAATCCCCCCAAAACAAACAAACAAACAAACAAACAAACAAACAAACAAACAAACAAACAAACAAACAAACAAACAAACAAACAAACAAACAAACAGACGGACGGTAGGACTATAAATCATATTTTTTGTTATTGTTTTTTGCAAGACGTAGTACTTACTGTTGCTATATTAGTGTTACATCCTGATGAGGCCAAGCACCTTGTGACATCACTGCTTTGCACCGTTTAAATAAATAATAGAAGTGAGCATTAGTATATTTGCACAGCCTCTCCCTCACTAATACAGATTTATTATTACTGTTTCCTGTCTTACTTCTAACAATATTTTAGTCCAGCTCTAAAGTATTTCGACTGTGTGGAAAAAAAAAAAAGATAATTATTGCCTTTTTACAGAAAATAAATATTACTTGTACATGTCTTAAGAGCCACATGCAGGATTTCTGTTTGACTCACAGGTCTAGTTGATACCAATCCTCCCAAAAGCCATAACTGAGTAAATACACATTTAACCGGGGGTGGTTAGGAGGAAAAGAAATAGGTTAAGGTGCGCGTCAATCACTGGTGCTTGTCTTTCATGTCCATGTGCTTTAGTCATTATAAAGAATCAGACACGTGGAGAAACTTACCGATGCTCGAAAAGTTATTCTCATTAAAAGAAAACACCACATTCTAATTTATATGAGTGACAGATTCAAAATTCAACCCCTGACATTTACTCTACTCCCACTGGAGTTTCAGTTGCTTTTGACCAATAAAGTCACTAACTGAATTCTAAGAACAACAGTAATAAAAAAAATCAAAACTAAAACGTACACAGGACTGTTGGAAACTGAACACAATTTTGGAGTTCAAAACCAATGTTAGCAAACTTCTAGACACAATAAATGATGACAACCAGTGTGGTTTGATACCACACAAGTTACTGTCATCACCCAGCCTGCAGCTTCTAAAAGTGATCCAACACGAGTGGGTTGACCTATATGCAACACAGCTGAGGTCCTCATGTGGGCCCCCGCTTCTTACCAATGACTGCTGGAGATAAGCAGCAGCTCCACGCGATCATAGTGGGGGACAGTGGTTAGAAGGTGAGTGAGTGAGTGAGTGAGTGAGTGAGTGAGTGAGTGAGTGAGTGAGTGAGTGAGGGGGGAGTGAATGAGTGAAGTAGGATAAGCTACAAGACACAACACTCAACAACCCTTTTAAGCTCCAGGTTTGATCTCCTTTAACAGTTCAAGCATTCTTATTTCTAGGATAATGGTGAAATCATGAGAAAATAAGATGATATTAAGCTATATCCAGAAAAACCAAAGTGAAACTCATTGTGCTTCTTAAACCAACTTTATTTATTCTGTGTTTATTATTACCTTTATTGAAATTAAAGTAGCTTCTGATAGAAAATAGACGGTGAAACTCTAGAATTAGAAAAGCCTGACAGATCTACGTCACACTGTCACTTAACATTCATGGACTCACCCATCTTGGCTCGCGACGAGGAAGGCTGTTGTTTGTTTAGCATCCAGGAAACAGCAGAGAACGTCTCGGCTAGTAAAAGCTAACCGTTAGCATTAGCAACTCCACCACACAGCAGAACTCCTCCAGACTTGTGTTATTTGTGGAGATAAAACATCAACGTTGCAGCGCAAACAGAGTCAATGAGTCATGTTGCTGTTAGCCAATCAGAGGCAAGACGTCCAAATATCAGGAAATAAGACTCCAAATCCTGTAGTCTGAAGCTTAGCTGTGTTGTGGCTCACTTCGAGTTCCTGAAACAGGCGCAATGGAGCTTTTATTTTTTTTTTCCAGAGAACTACTTACAAGACATTCATTCCTACTAGAGACCACAGCAGATGTATTGATTAAACGAGTAAACCACACCTTTAAAATACCATTGTTCATACACACAAAGCATTATGGGAATTGTATGTCATTGCGCTGGTACTGGTTTAGTTTTAAATCTGAAAATAACTATTTCAACTTTAATCTGAGAATACCATTTTGATAAATTTCTCAACATTTGCAAACACTTGTACCTTTTTAAATAAAAGAAAGTAAAAGAAAAACACATTTCCAATCACTTTCTAGTATTTCCTCCTTCGTGTCACTCACCAGGCTTGTGGCATACGTGCATGTGCACGTTGTTGTTTAGTAGAACGTTCTAGCTGTTTCACCACAAGAATTCTCACGAATAGAGGGATGCACCCACAAGCCTTCAACTATTTTAGATAATATGTCCTACTGAGCTGTCTTCATATGTATGTTTAGTTCATAAGTAAAACTGTGACTTGAAAACAAATTACAACTGACTGCAGATATTTTTATGTTTTTTTAATTTATTTTATTCGATAAAAATGTATTTTATTGGTCTTGTTCTGTGTAGCAGTAACCAGTAAAACACGTGAGCTGTTGTGACCTGGTTACATGTCAGCTCGGCGCTGCAGCTTTATTTCTGAGCCCACTTACCATCTGAAGGAACATGAGAGGTGGTGGAAGCACCTAAGCACTCTCAGAGCTGAAACCACAAAATCTTGTTTCAGTTTTACACATGGTTTTACACCAGTGACGAGTGTTGAAGGTGTCTGTCCAGACGCCTGTGTGAAAAGAAACATGCAGCTTTCTGCCACTTAAGTTTCTGAATTACATTGATTTAACGTTTAAGGCACATTTACACTTGTCATGTAGCAATGTCCCAAGTGGATTTGCAGGGTTGTGAATGACTGATAACAGTGGTTTACATCAGACTGAACGTTTATTTATTCATTTTTTTCCAGTTTCAGATCTTCCCCTTGATAACACATTGTGGTGACTACTTGTCATTAAAGATGAAGTAACTGATTTGAATGCACGTGGCATTTCCCTTGCACATTTAACTAGAGCAATGTTAAACAATTACAGGATTTAAAAGAAGAAACAGATAGGTATCATTTAGATCATTTATATCAGGGGTCCCCAACCTTTGTGAAGCTGAGAGCTACTTCATGGGTCCTGAGCCATAAGAAGGTAGATGCAATACTGACCTTTGAACTGTAATAGATCAGAGTTAAACTAAACGTCATGTATAATAAACATAATTTATTGTTTTTAAAGAATATTGTAGCTTTTAGATCTATATTAATGCAATTGTGATTAAAAGGATGGCAGCAGAATATTTTTTGTTTATTGTAGACTTGTGCTATTTAGAGAAAAGGCCTGTGGGCACCTTATATAGTTCCTGGGGGCATCAGGTTGGTGACCCCTGGTTTATATGTTAAAATATCTATTTGTGTGAGTTTGTGTGTTTTTTTATGTTAATGCAAATACACTGCTCACAAAAATTAAAGGAACACTTTAAAGAAACACATTAGATACATCAGATCTCAATATGAAGTTGGATATCTATACAAATAACGACAGGGCAATGTCTTAGGAACAAAAGGATGCCAAGTCTTTTAATGGAAATAAAAGTTTTCAGCCTGCAGAGGGATCAATTGTGTAGACACCCTAAAATCAAAGTGAAATGAAGATGTGGCAGGCTAGTCCATTATTTCACAAACTTCATTTCTGCAACTCAAAATGCTTTTCAGTATCTTGTGTGGCCCCCACGAGCTTGTGTGCATGCTTGACAACGTCGGGGCATGCTCCTAATGAGACAACGGATGGTGTCTTGTGGCATTTCCTTCCAGATCTGTGTGAGGGCATCCCTGAGCTCTTGTACAGTCTGAGGAGCAACCTGGCGCCGCCTAATGGACCGAAACATAATGTCCCACAGATGTTCTATTGGGTTTAAGTCAGGGGATCGTGAAGGCCATTCAATTGTTTCAATTCCTTCATCCTCCAGGTACTGCCTGCATACTCTTGCCACATGAGGCCGGGCATTGTCGTGCATTAGGAGAAAACCAGGACCTACTGCATCAGCGTAGGGTCTGACAAAGGGTTCAAGGATTTCATCTCGATACCTTATGGCAGTCAGAGCACCATTTCCTAGGCAGTAGAGGTCTGTGCGTCCCTCCATGGATATGCCTCCCCAGACCATCACTGACCCACCACCAAACCTGTCATGTTGAACGACGTTGCAGGCAGCATAACGTGCTCCTTGTCTTCTCCAGACTCTTTCACGTCTATCACAGGTGCTCAGGGTGAACCTGCTCTCATCTGTAAAAAGTAAAGGGCGCCAGTGGCGGACTTGCCAATTCTGGTGTTCTTGAGCAAATGCCAGTCGAGCTCTACGGTGCTGGGCAGTGAGCACAGGGCCCACTACAGGACGTCGGGCTCTCAGGCCATCTTCATGAAGTCTGGTCCTGATTGTTTGGGTAGAGACATTCACACCAGTGGCCCTCTGGAGGTCATTCTGTAGGGCACGAGTGCTCAGCCTGTTCCGCCTTGCACAAAGGAGCAGGTATCGGTCCTGCTGATGGGTTGTGGACCTTCTACGGCCCTGTCCAGCTCTCCGAGAATAACCGCCAGTCTCCTGAAATCTCCTCCATGTTCTGGAGATTGTGCTGGGAGACACATTAAACCTTCTTGCTGCACCACGTGTGGATGTGCCATCCTGGAGAAGTTGGACAACCTGTGCAACTTCTGTAGGGTTAAGGAATGGCATCATGCTGCCAGTAGAGATAATTACTCAAGCCAAAACTAGCACGAGTGGAAAACCAGCCAAAAAAGACCAAGAGGGAGAAACTTGAAATGACCTCCACATGTTAAACCAGTCCTGTTTTGAGGGTTTTGTAATTGTTGCCACTTTAGTGCACCTGTCGTTAAGTCCATGAACACCAATACAGCTGAAAGTGATTAACAATGCCCTCAACTGCTTAACCAACCAGAAAATTATCAGACAGGTTTAATTGATTTCATGCCAGGCCCAATAAAAAAAGTGTTCCTTTAATTTTTGTGAGCAGTGTAGTTTGGATTGAAACTGCATCTCATTTGTCATTTTACTGATTTATCTCTTGTACCACTTTTTGATTTGAATGTCTGATCAGGTGTTTATTTAATTGAATGACACAGATATTTGAATAACGTGGCTCGCTTAAAGCTAGACACTTGGGCCAGTTTTAGGGCTATTTTTATATATGCGTTATTCCAATGGTCCCCAACCACTATGTCAAGGACTGGTACTGCTCTGTGGATCATTTGATACCAGGAAATAAATAAAAGCTTCAAAATATATGCATGCAATAAATACATTGTCTGCAAGCTGATTTATTTTAAAGACATACTGGAAGAGTTACTGTGGCTTATTTTATTTATTTATTTACTTTAAATATTTTTTTTGTTTTTTCAGATTTGTTTTTAGTGGCTTTACTCATGATTTATGAATAATTAGTAGTCTGGTTGTGGATGGGTGAATACTACTTGCTCTGACTGAGAGAAGGACTGCAGTTTGAAGGCTGGGCTACCTGTGAGTGCTGTAGGACAGGAGAGGGGCACTCACAGCATCCGTTTCTGCTTGAAAAGTTTAGGAATACGATGTGTTTGTATGTCAGTTTCCAAAAGTGTTAAGAAACACTCACTATGTTTGTCACTAATTCCTTTTTGCTGGAAGGGTCTGAAAACACTAAAAGCAGTGGAAAAGTTGCACCATTGGCATCACTAGGCTGAACTCACCTGATGTGTGCAACACAGACTGGTGTAGAGGACAACTGCTGTTATTTCTGTTAAAACTTTAAAGCAACTAAAGCAACAAAAAGAGATCATGGCTTTTCACAGCCCATAGCTTTTATTTGACCTAGTCTTTTCAGCTATTGTGGCATTTGTTTTATTTTTATTTTGGGACACTCTCAGTGAGGACAGGAGACAAAGACAAATGGCTCCACAGAAGACAGAGGCAGGAAAAGGCAGATAGATAAGGTGAGAGTAGAGACGGAGCTGGTGAGGTAGGGGCTAGCTTTATTTCCTCTGTCTGCTTTAGAACAGGACTCTGTTGGCTTTCACTGGATTTAAAAATTCAAAATTTCTTTTCTGATTTCACAGACTGGTAACATTCTGTCTGTAGCTTCTTTTAAAAAAGACATTTCCCTTTTGCTTTGTTGTATTTTGAAATAATTAGGAAATCGCATCATTTTCCAAAAAGTGCTGTAATCTTTTGGACGTCTCCCAAAAAGCTCCATTTTTCTTTGTTTGTCTGTCAGTTGTTTGTTATTATCCATGTGAACGGGGGAAAAAGTGAGCTGGAGTGCCCTCGGATGTGCTTGTGGGAGTGAAATGCGATGACATGGTTAGGGAGGGAATTGGCTCCGGTCCGTAGGGAGGAAAAGGGTGAGGGGTTATGAGCAGGGCTGGAAACGCTGATGCGCCACAGGTTTTTGCTCCGAGTTATTTTTTTCTAATCACATAACAAGACTTTACTGTGTTTTAATCAGTTTATAAATGAAACTGGAGCTCCTAATATGATCCAGTCTCTGTATTTGGACAAGAACTGAGTCAGCACAAGGTTCAGATGGAAATTTGTCCAGGGAGACAAATATGGTAACAATATAACCTCCATGATTTACTCACAGTAAGAGAAAAGATCTGTGCGGTACTCAGTCGTTACCGTGATTCAGCATTGACTTATGAGACAGCAGAAGGAAAAAACAAACAATAGCTATGTGTTCTGTGAAATAAAAAAAGAAAAGGAAAAAAAAAACATTTCTCTAGTGGTTTACCCGCCTGCTGAGCTGCCATGCTTTTGGAGTCAGTTGGGGAGAATTTAGCAGTGCTATCAAACTGTCTCACTCAGACTTTAATTGTTTCCACATGTTCTATCGGATTGCCTCTGCGTGTTTAATGTCTCGACTGGCACAAGGCTGTGGGGTAAAAGGCTAGGTCTGGCCCCAAGTGAAAACTGAGTCTTGTGCTTCATCACATCACATTACGTTTTATTTAAAAAGATCTGTGAGGCGCCCTACACGGACCCCTGCAAAGCTTTACGTGCAAACCTGCCTGTGACATACTTACCTACAAGTTAACTTCATAGGATGCTTAAGTGTATGCACTCACAGGTGATGGAATTGATTACAGCTGAGTGTATAGTAGACAAACAGAGATGGACTCCAAACATACCGTGATGCATCTTTACTCCCCCATCTATTTATTTTAAACTCTGTCAGGAAAGGTGGCTGGAAATGTACATCCCTCCAAAGACTGCTGGGAATATAATCCTTTGGTTCCATTGAGTGGAATGGTATGGGTTGGAGCGGGTTGGTATTGAACAGTATGGGTTGGCGATTTCAGGAAAGCACTTTGATTGCCAGTTGGACTTTCACTTGGCAGGTGGGGTGAAACCTAAATGCATACCATCCAGTATGTGGCTGTCACTAACGATAGTGAGGAATGTTTGTCGTCCTGAAGCCAACCAAACCTTGCTACTACTTTCTGGCATCTTCTCACAGCCGTGTACAAATAACGATACAAACAACAGCAGTATTTAGTTTTGCCTGTTGCTAGCAGTGACGTTTTTCTCTTTCCCAGTCAATGAACTGTGTTGTGTGATGCTGGCCGCTCTGCTTTAAGCCTAATTTATACTTGTCCGTCTGCGTCAGTACGGAGACACGCAGTGCCATTTTGTGTCGACGCAAGGGCTCTCGGACGGGCTCGCGGAGGGTGACGGAGACATGACCCCAAAAATAACTGTCCGTCGAGAGCCACGGAGAGCGCAAGCTTGTGATTGGTCAGGACGCCGCTTCCTTGAAATACGTCAACAGCAGCACCGCCACTGCCGACTCAATAAATAAAGAGAGCTGAAGATATTTAGCGGCAGATGGAGCAGATTGAAGAATGCCTCGCGGAAAAAGTTCGAAAATATGAAAGTTTATTCACCCGTGACTGAAGGAGTACAAAAATACACAGTGATCATTTTATTCGTGGACGGAAATGATGAGAAACGTGGATTTAGAGGTGCCGACCGCATGAAGAGGTGGAGGAGAATGAGGGACAAAACTCTCTAAAATACATTAAAACAATGTAAACACAGTAGTAAATACACTATCATAGACTGGATACATGGCTGTATGGCGGCAGCATACCCCAGTAAGGTGCTACGCCCTCTGCTGTCCAGGCGGGGGGTTGCTTTGCAACACCCCTCAGCCGACGAAGAAGTGTAAACATAAAACGTCTCCGTCAACGCGTATGCGTCTCTAGCCCGCGGAGCTCACGCAGAAGTATAACTCAGCCTTTAGTCGTACCACTCTGTCCTAGTTGTACCACTCTGTCTTAGCTGTAACACTCTGTCCTAGTTGTACCACTCTGTCCTAGCCATAACACTCTGCCTTAGCCATAACACTCTGTCCTAGCCGTAACACTCTTCCCTAGCCGTAACACTCTGTCCTAGCCGTAACACTCTGCCCTAGCCGTAACACTCTGCCCTAGCCGTAACACTCTGTCCTAGCCGTAACACTCTTCCCTAGCCGTAACACTCTGTCCTAGCCGTAACACTCTGCCCTAGCCATAACACTCTGTCCCGATCCACTCTGTCCTAGTCATACCACTCCACTTTCCTCTGGACCTACAACTGAAGTGGGCTCAAGAATGGCGTGGTCCAGGTCTGTTGTATGGCCTGCTTTTACAACAGAAACAGACAAAATAGCGTCGTGACCCACTCCGACCCATCCCAGGCCCCTAAATGGAACCAAAGCTTAACTGAATCTAACATCACCTGCTCCACTTTCAAGCACATTTTATTGATAAATCCCATAATCCTTGTTTATTTTGTTTCATTATTTTCTCTTTTCTTTTGCAGGGCCTGTGATTCGCAGCCCATGTGAGCTGTTGCCGGTTGGGACAGGACACCCAGTGCAGGCCATCACAAAGAACTACACCGTTATGTCAGGGTGTGCAAGCAGAGGCACTGCCACCCTGCCTCAGGAGGTGCACATCATCAACCTGAGAGGACATGCTCCAGAAAGTCCAGACAACACGCCAGTGAAAGTGAGTCATCGTTGTTAGAAAAAGCTAAACCTCACTTACATTTAGAGTAGTTTTGCTAAGAAAAAAAGTTGTTATCAAGCTTCTATCCTTTTGGTGCAGCTTGATGAGGAGGGGTGGTGTACAAACTACAGTTGCTTCTCTATTGTTAGAGTTATCTGAAAACATTTTTTTCACTTTTCAAACTCTTGTGCAACTCCAAAAGAAAAAACATTTTTTTAAAAAATCTCAGATGATTCCCCCCCCATTCATTTCAACCAGGAGCTTTTTTCCAAACTCATTGATCAGATAAGCCGTCATTACCTAAACACATCCTTTTAGAGGGAGAGAAAGAAGAGATGTCTGATATTTTCCATCCTCTCCTCAGTCTTTAACTCTTTAATGCATCCATCCAAACTGTTAAATGGTGAAAACACTCCCTGTATCCAGGGGTTGTGGAGCACAATGTGTGAACCATCCGACAGAGTTTGAACATAGTTTGAACATGAATCATGTGCAGAAGGCTTTTGCATCTAGATTTTTAACTGTCACCATGGTGTGTGAGGCAGCATGTATAGACCTGCAGGTTACTGCTGATGGAGACTCAGGCTTTGCTAAAGTAAAGTTCAAAATCAGTGTGTTAACACGGGGCATCCGGCAAATACACAAAAACATCTTTTGTTTTATGATGCAGTTATGTGTCTTTTTCACTAACAAGAACATTGACCAAGGTTTTAATAGTTTTGCATTTTTTATTAGTTTTTATTTTTATTTAGTTTTTACGTAAAATTTTTAATTCTATTTAGTTTTAATACGTTTTTACAACTTGTTTTTTAGTTTTAGTTTAGTTTTTATTTTTTGAAAATGCTTAGTTTCAGTTTAGTTTTTATTAGTTTCAGTTATAGTTTTAGTCTTTTTTGTAATATTAGTTACATATCAGAGACAAGAATGAATAAAAGAATAGATAATTGTTGTGTGTAAAAAAAATCTCAGAAAATCATCATAGTTTTTCAAAAATGTATTCAGTTAGAACAGGTGAGCTACCAAACATTCCAGGTAAGTATCAAAGATATGGCAGAGTAACAAAAAAATCTCGAAAATTCTAACTTCCGAGTAGAAATAATGAACTGGGACACCCCCCTAAGTCAGAGAATGTTTTTGAATCCAACTTTGAGGTTCAACATAGCAGCTTCTTATAATAACAACATTAGCTCTGGTGGAAACGTGTTTATTTTACAAGATAAACTTGTAAGGGTGCATCTAAAATTGATGTTATGTGCGGTTGTATGTTCTCCGAGGTAAATTGAACGCACCAAGAGGTCCGGCCTCCACAGCATAGAAATTGAAATTGACCGCTATTCCTTAAGGCGGCCACAATTTCAGGGTCTACTTTTTATAAAGTCTATGATTCACAGGCTGTATTAGCGAGAAGGTCTTGGCTGGGTTTTAGCTACGTTAGCTCCTTGGAGATTTGGAGCTTACGAACTACGAGGGAACGCTGTTCATAAACCTGTTCACACACGCCAGAATGAGCGTGCTCACTTTAACGTTCATCAGGCAAAATACAAGTGAGTTCAGTTCACAAACGATCGTTTAATGAACACATTCATGTACAACACTGCCTGTCACTTCCTCCCAGCTGTTGCTGACATGACGCTCAATGTTGACTGACGAGCCATCTGTTATGGCACGCGCGCACAAAAAAATTAACGGAAATTAGAATTAAACATAAACACGAAAACTAAGCTAATTTTCTCTATAAATTCAATTAGTTTTAGTTAGTTTTGTTAACGCTCATTACAGTTTCAGTTAGTTTCAGTTTTTTATTTTAAATTCGTTCTTATTTATATTTCAGTTGACGAAATTTTTTTTTAATTCTAGTTTTCGTTATTTCGTTAGTTTTCGTTTACGATAATAACCCTGACATTGACTGAACTAAAGGAGTTGTTATTTCAGTGACAAAATGATCCCTTCTGAGCTGAAGGTGCTTTCCTAGATCAGGGGTTCCCAATTGGGGGTAAGGACCCCCAAGGGGGTCTCCACAAGATTGCAGGGGCTCCCCACAATTTTGTCTTTGCTGAGGTTGTGAGGTTAGCAAGATTTTATTTGTAAAAATTACATTTATAAAATCCCAATAACACACCCTACAGTATAACCAGAACTCCATGTAAAAGTTATAACTCTGTATGTCTGTATAAAGTTTGTAAATCATCACATTTAATGTGTGAATGTGTGTAGGAGTTGGGGTTGGGGGTCCTGACTTGTCTTGGACATGGGCAAGGGGGTCCTCAAAGAAAACAAAATGGGAACCCCTGTCCTAGATGGTAAATAATCTCAATATTTATTGAATTTTAGTGCAGCTAGTATTTGATTGAAGCTACTGAGTTAAGAAGCTGAAATCACAATTTGCATCACTTAATACCACAGCGAATAGCTGTCATAGTTAGTAATGTTGACCATGATAAACACTTGATGTGAATGCTTCTATTGCACACAAAGTATTATTATACATTTTGCTTTAATTTCTTAAACGTTTCAGCTGAAATAAAATGAACAGCCCTTTCACCTGGGTGGTACTCCAGTGTGCCAGGGTAGATCACACTTTGCCTGTGTGGTTTAATGCCACTTCCTGTTTGGTAAAGGATAAGCAAGAGCCATTATGACATTGTGTATTTTAATCTGTTGAAGGACTGGTTAAGATCGACTCTCCCATATTCCAGTCAGAATTGACAAAGCTCCTTGGATGAGAAGCGAAACGTCTTCAAGAAACCAAAGAAGTCCAGTTGCCTTCATTCAAACCCAATTTGGAGAATCAGTGTGTTTGTTTCTGTGGTGGAAGAGTCGTCCATCAGTCGTGCGGAAGCTTTTAGTGTCACTCCAGGTTTCAGCTTTTGTTTATAAGGACAATCAGACTCTGAGGGTCCAGATCAGCCTGTTCTGACAAACACACACACACACACACACACACACACACACACACACACACACACACACACACACACACACACACACACACACACACACACACACACACACACACACACACACGGTGCACCATTTAAGGTCATGAAGGATCATGACCAGAGGAGGTTATTATCTAACAAAAAAGAGGAATTAAACACAGACGGACGAGGAGATTAAGTGGATCTTCCGTTGGCTCGTTCACTTAAACGTCCTTGTGGAAAAACAACAGCATCATTCTCCATTTTTCATCCTTGACAGCCAAAAGTAAACAGACTTGTTTCTTCTCTAATGATTTAAGATCTTTGAAGGTTCTTGAGGTCAGAATGCGAAAGAGTTTATTTCTCAATTCTTTAAGCTAATAATGAGTTTTTAATATTAGAACCCATCACCACACGAGTCTAAAGGGCTTTCTAAGAAAGCCTTTCAAACAGAACTCTGAACTCTCAGTTTCACACCGGTGCTGACAAGTGTTGGGAAATGTGGGATTAGTTCTCTCATCTAAATGTGTAGGTGGACTGGTTTTAACTGCCAACCAGCACGGCACCAGAATATCTGGATGATCCTCTCTGTCTTCTCAGCAGCAGAGTTCAGACTAATTACAGCTGCCTGTCCTCGGCTCTTATTCGTCTTGTTCCATGAAGAATTTCAGTAAATAACGTCTCTTAGCAGAAAGAAAAATCACAAAATGCTCCATAAAGATCCACAAAACAAAAAGATCACAAAGTCAAAAACAGCAAAATATCATAAAACAAGTGAAAGATAATTAAAAACAGAAAAGGCCATTAAGATGTAAGTAAAAGCAGTTTTAAATAAAAAGGTCTTCAGCTGCTTTTTAAAGGTGTCCAGACTATCAGTACTACATAAAAATAAAGGAAGCTCATTCCAAAGTTGAGGTGCAACAGACTTTAAACTTCACTAATTAACTTTCACTAATTATTATCATTAGATGTAGATACATCATTTAATTCTCTGGTCTTTTATTTGTCATTTGGTTTTTGTGAGATGTGTCTGCTGAGCATTTGACTCATTTTCTCAGAGTTCCCCTGTGCTGATAGGTGAGGAAGTGGCGTCTGGACCACAGAGCAGACGCATTTTGATGTTTTGAGTGACGGCCTGCAGTGCAGGAGGGGCCTGTTGTTTGAGGTTTGACAGTCTACATTTGTGTACCTCGTGACTCATGCTGCATGTCTGCACAGCAACAGTTCAGCCAGGTCTGGGAGATTTTACTCAGCGTGCAAAGCTAAAATGGATAAGGGAGGTCACATGGTTGATTTCAAACACTTTCACACTCATGTGTAGCCTCACACTTGTGTGATGCCTGCTTCATGTCTTTTTCACAACCCTTTGAGAAACTCATGGCTTGTCTATAGTTTCTGTAAGGATGTGAGAGGAGTGTATTACTGCAACAGTGAAGCTCTCTAACTACCTCAGAACTTTAGTTTAGATTTCATTTGGGTTACACTTTACAATCAGGGTCCCTTTATTAACGTTACTCAGTGCATTATTAAGCATTAATATACTATTTAATAAAGTATTAATAACTGCTTAACCATATTACATAATGCATTACTAAGCAGACCCCCCCCACAATCCTTTGGTCCTTTGTATCAACCTTAAGGACACTTAATAGTGTACAATATGGGGATCAACCAACATGATATGTTTGTAAAATAAGGTTCCTAATATGGATTTTTCATATGAGAGCAAATAAACTGATTTTTTCATTGTAAAATAAAAGCTTGAACTTAAAATCCACACTATATTCAACCTGATCCAGTCTTTTTTTCTGTGTGCCTTATCTATTCGGGGTTACTAGTTACTAGTTACTGCAATTTTATTAAGTAATTAGTTATTCAAAATTTGAAAAAGTTGCAAAAATTTTCCTTAATTTCATATTTTGAAATTAAAGCTAAGTAGATGCCCAAAGAAACAAAAACCTGGGTGTATTTTGATTTAGTGGTTAACTGGATCAAGTTTCATTAAAGGAGTCATCACCTATAATACCGTGGATATCTACGTCCTATTATAGTCATTTAGACCATTAACATAAATTGTATTGGAAAAATAAATTAAAAATGTGCTTTTCTGATCCTTTTTTGTAAAGGGCATATTTTCTCACGAGATCACACGCGATATTTCGGCTGTGTCGGACGCACGCGGGACTGAGGGGCGCGTTGATTGGTGAAAGGAAGCAGGAAGCAGCTTCAGCGTCTTGCTCTAAAACAACAAAAGTTATAACTGAACCTGACCTGGCAGTGACCTACGGGATCTAACCGTGTATTTACGAGCCCGAGCCTCGCCTCGTGCGTAATGGCGCCCTCGCATGTTGTTGAGTTGGGACAAAGCAAGCTAACAGCCAGGCATCGGCTCTTATGCTGTTGTGAAGATGGAATACACAAACCGATCGGAGTTTTGTTTCCCTTAACACGGGTTATAACATGAGTCGTCAACGGTAAGACATAATTTATGCGTTTCACATTATGAAATGAGCTTTGTTGTGCTGGTTTGTTCGCTGCAGGTTCATATTTGTTTATATTCGGTCTTTGTGCCGACATAAAGGCAAATCTCAAGTAGAAAAGTGAAAATTCCAGGTGATGACTCCTTTAAAGGCTTCAAAAAGGCAACAACCTCCAGAATTTACTCCAGCAATCTGGTCCGTTTTTTTATAAATAGCATGAGATTGATCTATTTCCAATCTCTCTAGCCTAACCCACACAAAGCATATAACCACTCGACCAGTTAAAATAGCGTTGTTGTTCAGTGTTAGTGCTAATTACTGTAAAAATGAGTGTTAGTGCCTACAAAATGTCCCCCCACCCCGACGAGGCGACACGCTCGCAGACCCCCTCACGAGGCGGCGCGATCCGCCCCCCTTCGGTCTACAAGCATCACGGCTGTAAACATTTCTAGGGGAAACACTGCTGTTAGCTGCTATATCAACCTACCAGTCCTGAAGGAAGCTAGCATAGCTGTCACCGATTCACACACGGAGGAGGGGTGGCATCAGCTGGGGCGTCCGGTGTCATGTGGATCAGAGCAGTGGAGTAAACAATCTTCTGCCGGTTAGCCATCAGCTGATCATGGCACACGGTGTGAGCCGCAGTGAAGAACGAGATGGAGCGAACATCAACCACAGGCTGTTTAGTGATCGGATAGCCGATGAGGTTTGGCTGGAGCCGGGGACACGCTGTGGAAATAAAGTAACTAATGCTAACATAGCCACCGGCTAGCGTCCGACCGCTGAAGCGTGTTGGGAGAGACACGGCAGGCTGCGGTAAGAGAGGAGACTTTAATAGAAGGAACTTTCTTGAAGAAGGACTTTGAAACTGATACGTTGGGACCGGATTGGGAGCTTTATTATGAAGAAAAGAAATGATCAGCTGAGGTGAGTCAGGAACAACACTTGGATGCTGGTGTCTAGCTGTTGCGGGCGGGGTTCTCATCATATGCGGCTGCCGAGTGTTGGAAATGAATAAGACCTGACATATTTGATGTGTCTTTTGATTTCATTGTTTGTTATTCAAACTAACAAAGTTCAGCAATAATGTAGCAGCTAGTCTCTTCTTCTTCTTAGTTGAATTGGCAGACGCCATGCTTCCAGGGCGCACTGCTGCCCTCTGCTGTTTTTTTCAGGTTACAGTCATAGTGCAAACGCATAACGTGGAGCTCATATGTCCCTAAATAGCTACCGTATTTCAAGATGGTGGATGACCATGGAGCGTCGACCACAGTTTATGTATTAAAAATGTAAATTTTCAAGCTGAGAGGAATATTTATAATTGATGTTGGTGAGAAATATTAATGAAAAAGGACAAGTTTGTGCACTGGATACACAGAATTTGGTAGTAAACAGGTAGAAATATTACACACTGGGGCTTTAATGCAAAAACGTATCAAAACATCACAATTTAATGTCAAAACTCTTAGCTCTATTCTTCAGATTTAGGTGATCCATTCACGTCCTAAACATCCATACAAAACCCAATGCTTTCCGAGGAGGTTAGTTAGTTTTTGTTAAAGCCAGGTTTATTTATTTTACTCCATACTTTGTTCTGAATCAGGCTAATTTAAACATTTAGTTTCTTGTTTCAAAACAAAATCTCAGTTTTCAGACAGTGACCAGCTCTTACCAAAGCCTGCCTGGACCTCTTGACTCTCAATGTGTTTTTCATATTAGTTTAAAACAGACTGATGATTTTTTCCAGCTTCAGCGGGTCCATCAAAGTAGCAGAAACCCCTTCCCTTCCCTTTCTTTTACCTCAAAGTCATCAAAACAAAGAGGTTTCTCTGAATAAGTCACGTAAGGTTATCTCAAAAGAGGTTGTGCCAAGTTTTCAGAAAACAGTGATTTCCTCAAAAGATGGCCGAATCATTTCCACATTTTTGAAAGAATGTTTTACAACAACAATCTGGACTGAGAGGAGAAACCAGGGTTAGTTGGAGTGGCCCGTGCTGCAAGACCAGACTTGTTCCTCATATTTCCTCCAAACGCTAAACCCTCAGAGATTTGAGTGATTGACTGCTGACCTGCAGGTTTTGCCGCTCACGCTTTATAGTGATGTTTTCAGCCCTTATTTCTGCTCTGGATTCAAAGTAGAAACATGAAGTGAGTGTTTATCCACATGCATGTTGTTTATGTCTTGTAGTTTTAATACAAACACCTTGTTTCCAAGATGCAGCAATGTGTAGAGCAAAAATAAGCTTTTCAAAACAAAAGCCTGTGGGGATGATAAACAAGCAGTGCTATCTCAGATCACTCCTCTTTCTCTAATCAGTAGAGCTAACATCAAACGCAGCCAGGGGCCCTGATCAGGGTGAGGCAGAGCAGATGATTGCTTTATCAACGGGAACTCACAGATAGAGTGAGTGAGTCGCTGGAGCAGCTCACCAGGCACAAACAAGTGGTGAGAACGTACACAAGCCAAGTTCTTATCCCAAACACAACTCTTACGAAGCCACGTCTGCTTTGAGGTTTGTTGTGTTTCCACATACCGTTTCTCCTGTTAGCAGGTTTCATTGTCTAAATGCACTTTTTGATTGGGATAGGAATAAAAACATCCATTCATGAGTCACTAGCTGTCACAAGGTAGGTGTGGTTAGCTTTTTACATTTTCTTGTACTAAAGTAATTCAGGGTTCCTGATTCTGCTTTTACAAAACTAAAACCATAAATGTGAACACCTGCAACAGTTTGTGAGGCTCCACCAGGTTCCTGTGCATCCAACCACATACAGCCCCAAAATTTAATCTGGCTGCATGCACCTGGCAGAATTTCCTATTCCACAAAACTCACCTGAAAAGGCAAGACCACAAGCCACAAACAACCTTGAAGCTCACTGTTATCTTCACTTCTACAATGCTCCATTAGCTACAAGGATTGTGGACCAATGTCATGTCCATTTATGGGAAGCTTAGTTGCAGCTGACCCAAAATGCAGCCTGAATGACACTCCTTGTGCGTCAGCAGAGCTCTAATCAGTTCACCCACATGGATGTGGAATCTATGAATTGACCCCGATTATTCCTACACATTATTTACACACTTTGTGCACAGTTACTCGTGAGTTTGCACCACACTGGCATTAGCGCACACATCACCAGACTGTTACTTACCTGCAGCAGTTCGTCAGTTTCCTTTGCATGATGTGCACTAGGTGGAGATAGAAGAGTCCAAGTCTGAATGCTGGGATTACAGATGTTTAAGGTGATTATGCTGCTATGATCATTTTCACTACTCACCCACACACATTACTCACCAGCAAAATTAAACAGATGTTAGTGGAAACCTTAGATTTTGGCCCCTTGAAAACTCAGGTGAATGTCTGGGTCAGGGGTTTCTGAGGCAAATATAGTAGGATTTAGGTTAAAGCATGAACTAATGCTAAAAATCTAAATAACAGAAAAGTGCTGGTTGGATTGAATTTTGCTTCATTGTAACAATTTATAATAATATTCTGTACTTTTTGAGCTGGGATTATCAAATCTCCATCTGCCTTTGTGACCCAACACACCCCCTCTGCCTCTGTGCAGATTTTTATCCACACATTTCTCTTCGTTTTGACTTCTTTTCAAGTTTTTCTTCTTTTCTTTTGGTTTTCTCTGCTCAGTGCAGACTGATTACCATCACAGCTAAGCAGAAAGGCTCCAGGTAGCGTCCCTATCACACTCAGATATATGGGCTGCGCTGATAAGAAAGACTGATGGGCATTGCCCTGCCTCTGAGCTCCTTGGCCCCGGTTCCTCATCCCTGTTTGTCTTCTGTACAACCTCAGTGATCCAGAAAGAGACAAAATTCAGACAGACATGGTACATGCTCCAACAGACACAGCAGATTACAGAAAAGATCGGTCCTAGCTGATCTGAAGGCAGCGCTCGATGTTTTCAATTCAAACTCTGATCATTCTTGTCTCTCTGCTCTGGTATCTGGAGCTGGTTTGTGCAGTCACCCTGGATATCAGCGTGTTTACCGAACCCCCTTTAAAACGCAAAAGCTATTAATCATTAATGTTGGTGTTGTGGGACACGCTGTGCTTGCTTTCTTTATTCTCTAGCAGATTATTATTTTGGGGGAGTGAGAGTGCTTCTCAGATTAGTTTTTGGCTAATTAAAGGAGGTTTTGGGTTTGTGTGTGAGTCACCAAGGCTTGGCAGGCAGCTAATTACCTCTTTCAATAAAGAAAGCTCCCCCCTTCCTGTGAGGACACTGAACCACCCTGATAATGACCTCTGACCACAGGGTTGGCTGCTGTTTATCATGTTTGACTATAGCAGCGTGACACCATGTTGATGCTTGGTCTTTATCACTCATGTTTTGAGACATCATTTATTTTCCTTGTAAGATCATGGCAATATAACCATGCTTAAAACAGGACAGACTTAGTGTAGACATTCTGCTATTTCTGAATGTTTTTAAGTCCACGCTGTTTGTTTTACGTTGGTGCTGTACAGTTTTTCTATTTTTTGCAGCAGTGTTTCATTGTTTACACTTGCTGCCACCACTAACGAGATGCTTCGTGGCGGATCTTACTCATGCTACTACAGCTGTCGTCCCTTGCGTGGAGTTTAGTTTCAGTAACACGATAGGTCTGGACAAAACTCCATCGGCAAAAATGCCTCCTAACCAGTAAGGGGCCCTGGACCCCTGAATCCCATTGTCAGCGTGTTGATAATCAGGCAGCCGTGGCCTCCGGTCCTCACCCAAACCTTGCAGGTTTGAACCGATCTACCTGCATCAAGGACAATTCAGGCCACTTGATCCTTGAAAACACCACAAGAGGTCTTTAGGCTGTTTCTGCACCTCCTTTTTTCCACACCCACTGTGGTATGACTGGCTCTGTTGCCAAGCCCTCTAGTCTTACCAGACCTCTACGTGGGCAGAGATCAACACCAGCTGCTGCCCACTCCTCACACATCCCTAAAAAAACAGAGCTCGTTTCATCAGGTTTAAATATCTTTGCATATCTGATCCAAAATATAGAATAATCCCAGTTTTTGTCTTCAGTTTGTCCTGGCTCCATCTCTTCCTAGAGCTCTGTTTATGCGTGTTAGCAGGTGACTCATGTCTTCTGGAAATGTTTCTGTCTGGATTTAAAATTCCTCATCTTTTACTACTCACTCTCTCTCTCTCAATCTTCTCCTACCCCCCTCTTCCACCTTTCAAAGCCAGCACCTCAAAGCCAAGCCAGGTATGATTATGTCGTGGTTGTTTTTATTCTCGGAGGAGTTACGCAGTCTGCTTTTTCCACTGTCTGAACTAAGGAGAGCTGTAGGAGAAGGGGGTAAATATTTAAAGACAAGAAAAAAGAAAAGGGAAGCTTGGTGATCTGTTTATTTGGATCCCCGTGAAGATTGCCTCATAGATAAGTGTTTAGCAAGTTCTTCCATTATCTCATCTCAGAGGGACATTTGAATGGTTTTAGCAGAACCACAGCATTAAAGCTTTCATGGGGCTAATCTTCGGCCTTTGATCTTGTTTACTCTCTTTTCTTTTCTTTGGTGCTTCTAACTGAACAAGCAGACTTTTGTGTCATCCTTCTAAATAATTACAATGTGTCCGTTGTAGAGAGCCTCGTCGTTGGGCTCTTTGAAAAAAATTATTTTTAATCCATATAAGGATTAATAACTTGATTGTGTTCAGCCAAGGTCTGGAGGGTATTGCTCTGATGTCCTAAATTTCACAGCAGTTCATGTGATGTTATTTTATAAACATTTACTCTTCCAATAATTCACATTACACAGTTATTTGAATGGAATTCTGTGGTTATTTATAAGCACAAATATCACCAGCCTCAGCCAAATGTAACACTTCTGGTCCCAGTCTGAGGACGGTCTTCATATTTCTGACAAAATAAAAGTTTGAAATATGTGGTTCATAAAATATCAGCATGAGTTTCTGTAAAAGTTCTTTGTTTCAGACTTAGCCATTGAGTGAACTCTGTCTGTCTGGAACCACAGGATAGAGTTTAATCAAAAGTACTGATGTGCTTTTGTACATCCACTTTTCAACTCAATGCAAGTCAGTTGCCACAGTCAACTGACCTTAAAGGAGGAACACTGAAACTCATTTATTACTGATTATTTCTGATTATAATCAGTCACTCTGAGTTTTTCATGCAGGCTGAACATGAAAATAGTCTCCTACACCTATCTCCTGCATTAGCTTCTGATAGAAAATAGACGGTGAAACACTAGGACTTGAAAAGCCTGACAGATCTACGACGCCACACTCAGTGCGTTTACATGTGCATCAGAAAACCGAACTATTGCCCTAAAAAGACTCACGTTTTTTTTAAATGCATGTAAACGCGTTAGTCTGGCTGAAGGTGAACTGGTTCTAATCGAGCTGAAGCACCCAGATAATGCGGTAGTTATCTGAATTAATTCAAACTGAATCGATTGGACGCTTGTGTTCCGGAAGTGACTAGTCCGCAGTAGCGGTCTTCTGATAATATCATCGCCACGAAGTGAGACGTGTAAAACCATCAAACAGTACATTACGTACCAGCACGTATAAGCTGTGCTGCAGCATTGTTGTCCATTTCTTCAGCCACTGCGCATATCCTGTTTCAATTCCATCTGCTTCACTTCCGCCAGCGTTTGTTTACTATTTGTGTTGCTACAAGCTAACCGGAAAAATGCCGACATTAAAGGGCGCATGTCGCCACCTACTGTACCGGAGTGGAATGAACTTCATTTGAGAGGTCAGTTTTCTAATGCGCATGTGATCAAGGATAAAGACACCCAGCTTATTATCATTGGCCTGGATTGACTTAGATGTTAATGCACATGTAACCGCACTGACTATCACTTACCATTCATGGACTCACCCATCCTGACTCACGACGGGGACGGCTGTTGTTGGTTTAGCATCCAGGAAACAGCAGAGAACGTCTTGGCTAGTGGAAGCTAACCGTTAGCATTAGCAACTTCACCACATGACAGAACTCCTCCAGGCTTGTGTTATTTGTGAAGATAAAACATCAATGTTGCAGAGCAAACAGAGTCAGGAGTAGAGTCGCGTTGCTGATAGCCAATCAGAGGTGAGATGTCCAAATATCAGGAAATAAGAGTCCAAATCCTGTTGTCTGAAGCTCAGCTCTGATGTGGCTCATTTCTAGTTTCTGAAACTGGTGCACTGGAGCTTTTTTCCTCCCAGAATACGACTGCAAGAGACCACTGCAAATGTATTGATTAAACGAGTCATCCACACCTTTAAAAATGCAATAAAGGTTTATAACTCTATAGAAGATCAGAATCAGTCCAGCATACACACACAGCACTATGCATAAAAACCTTGCTTAAAATTTTGGCACTACATGTTAGAACCAAAATATCTCATGAACCACTGGTTGGAGGAAGAAATATGCCTTTAGTGATTGGCTTTTGGAGTCAGACACAACATTAACTTAATTTGCTGTTAGCTAATTAAGTTAGCAATATTAGCTGGCATGAAAGGTGATTCCTGCGATCCTTTAAGGAATGATAGTTGTGAAGAAAAAAGTAAAGTTTGTATTTCATTAGAATGAAGGGCCAGTAATGTTGCTGTAACTTATTAAATGATTTCAAGGATAATTAAATCATATAATATGACTCATTGTGTGTTGAGTCAGTGATTTATGGGTTTTTACTGCTGACACACACATTTAGGGTAATTAGATTCATCTGAGAAACAAGAGTGAGTGTCAGTTAAAGTAGTTCCCATTAAAAGTTGAGAACAACAAATACATTTTTGTAGAACAGTTTAATTTCTACATTAACAATTTATAAAGGGCAATAAAACCATCAGATGAGGTTGGATTTGCTTCACATAGCCCAGTCCAATCTAACGGAGCTCAATCCAGTTTATCCAGTGGAGTCCAACACAGGAAACAAGATGACGTTCTAAAACACGTACGCTTGTTTTTCACATCACTCTATTAGCCTGTGAAAATCACATTTAATGGTGTTGTGAGAAACAAAGATGTAGTTGCATGCAGTAGAGATGGAGGCCAGCTGCTTACTATTTTTTACTCGGTTAACAAAGAGTCCACTGTGTGAAAGTTCAGATCCCTGCTGAGGGTACATATCAGAGCTACGAAGGTGCCTTTTAGGGAGAACGCTGCATGTTGGCTTTTTTTTTTTCTTTGTAGGTTTATCAGCTAATGTGTGCAACAACCACAAAGCCTGATAAAGGGGAACAGGCCATAACATAACAGATTTACACCAGGACGTTGCCTTTGTTTGGGCAAACAGAGAAAATCAAAGCATTTTTAAGGTGGAGCTGTTTCCAAACAAGGATTGTGTTGTGTGTTACGAGTTCATTTGTGATGAATTGGAAATGTTTTTCCAATTGCTGTTTTATGAGTTTTTCTCATGGGAATGGTCCCTGTGATTTTCTTCCCTCTCCAGGTTGAGCTGCATCTGAAGCCCATCCAGTCCATGCTGCACCACCAGAAGCCCCTGGTCTTTTTGCTAAATTCCCCCCAACCGCTGATCTGGAATGTCAAGGCAGAGAACCTGGAGCTGCACATTAGCCATACCTTTCATGTGAGTCCAGCATCACAGAAAGCCTTTAAATCCTCCTTCCTTAAGCCGTGTTTTCATTTCCCTTACTGTCCTGCCTTCACAGTAGCCATTGACTAAAATACTAGATGGGATGTAAATTTGCAGAAGAGGCCTCTCTGCACTGTTTTTTGTTAGCGATTAATCTAGGGGGATTTTTTCTTTTATTTAACTTGTTTAAATTATGTCATTTAATAACATAAATATTCATTTACATCTACAATCTCACATCTCCACTCTTCTCTTGTTTGACTGCTGATCACATCAGGAGCAGCTGAAAAACAGCAGGTTGTCATCTAGCTCTAAACACAGCTGGAATCTAGGAAAATTCACTACAGATTTGAGGGACAAAGATGTTGTTTTTTCTTATAATTGAATGTTTTTAAATGTTGGGCTGTGATAAACAAGCTGAACAGAGGTTTAGTTAGGACCTGGGTACAAATAGGAGCAGCAGGATTTAGTTTAGGATATTGTGGTATAGCTGGAGCCAGGTCCCCTAGGGAGCAGCCATATTAGGTAAATGTACCAGAGGGAATCTCTGGGAAACCTAATAGAAAATGTAAAAACGGACTGCTGCACTGATCTTTGAAGCCTTTTTAAAACCCCAGAAAATCAGAGCAGAGTACAAAACAGAATGCCTCAGCCGTAACGTTAAATGAGTCCATGTGTCCTATATGAAAGCAGATTTGTCTTGAGGCTTTTTTGACTTTTTTTGACATCCCATAAGTAATTAGTTGTATTGAAACTGTAAGTTAAAGTGATTTTTAGGTATTCTGAAGTTTGTTTTGGTGTAAAAACTATAAATAATTACTATCTTACCCATCTTGGATAGCTTCCTGAATGGCTTCTGTTTGGAGAAATAAAGTTTCAACAGGACTGATGAGCTAATGGCTAGTTTGAGAAAAGCATGTTGCTGCCATCCTCAAACTATCTATTAAATTCCTCTAGCCTGGCAAGCCATCCTAAATATGTGAATATATAGTCTGGCCCATAGGGAGAGCTCAGTCATGGGGCAGAATTTGTGGTTGTTTTTCTCCGTGTGCTATCGGACAACAAACAATGTGACATACTCACTGCTACGGATGTCAGTCAACGGGGCAATCCACAATACTCTGTTGAAGAAAATGCAAATACATGCTTTTTCCAAAGAAAGGACTTAAGTACCTCTATCTGCTCTTGACTCAAAGAAAAGCCCAAGTCCAGAGTTGATGCCAAAGCCGTTTCAAACGAACTGCTGTTATTTTAGTCGTTCTGCTCCGTCACATCATCCCGCCTACCAAACCGATAGAGCTCTGTGATGGGCATAACACAAATCTGCTCAAGCCAACGGTAGACCTGCTGAGGCTCATATGGAGCGTGGCTAGACTGACATGCAGAGCAAAATCATTTTGCTTCGGCTGTCTGTCTAGATTTCTAGGCCAAATTTTCACTGTAATTCATGTCATGTTTTCATATTAACCTTTACGCTGCCGTCAATTTCACAATACAGGTTTTGACGTGCTTATGTGGTTATTTATAAGCATAAAAGCCACCAGCAGCAACATGTAGCACATGTGGTTCACTGGGAGTCAAATCTGGCAGGAACTTAGAAATATTTCTGCCAAATCAAAAGTGTAAAACAAAATGTAAAGTATGCATGTGGAGAATTAAAGAAACCATTTTCGGGTTGGGTTTATTCAAGCTGTTTTATCTCATCTGAAAGAGATCAAATCTCCTAAATTGTGCTGCAAACATTATTTTCTAAACCTCACACAGCTGCTAATTTCAGTTTACATGATTTTTTTTCCCCCTGAAGGTGAAATGATTCCAGTTCTTTAAACAACCATGACCTGCAGATATCATTTCTGGTTGATTCTGATTCATCTTAAAGAACTATAATTAAAAAAATACAGAAAACAAAAAAAATTAAATTAACTTGTTACTTTGATCTTGGCTGCACAGATCATTAGCTCATCGGTCCTAAAGGACTTAGACTCATTTCTCCAAACACAGGCTATTCAGGAAGCTATCTACAAAGTATGAGATAATTATTTACACAGAAAAACATTTCAAAATGTCAGAAAAGTTCCTTTAACACTGCAGCCTTGAGCAGGAATGTACCGTAGCGTCAGGTACACAGATTATTTCCATGTGTGCTCTCAAACACAAAACATCCTCCTGTGAAAGCCATGATGGAGGGATACTTGTAACGATTCTATAAATGTTTCATTACACACATCTATTCACACCTTTTATATAAAGAAGTTTGTGTTCCACCCACCTTTTTTGTTCCTATTTGACATTTAGAGAAGAGCATTAAAATTCCTCCTTTAGACCACCTGACATTTCTTTCCACTTGCTTGACAGCTGATTTCTTCACTCAGTCATTAGTGATCATCACCATCACATCAAAGTGCTTCCTGTACAGTAAAGTGTTTGTATAGCAGTCAGGGTCTTATTTTTACCTCTGTTACATGCAAAATGTTCCTTTTTTAAAATAAGTCAATCAAAAATACAGTTAGAAAAATTACATTTTGAGCATTTTTAAAATGTTTTAGCATGCAAACCAAAATTGCTGCATTTTTTTCCAACTTAGTAAGTATGTTAAATATTAGTGATTCTAGTACTGACCACAATATTCATGATTATGATGTTTTCCATAGTCAAGCAGCTTTAAGTGTGCCTATTCATAGTCGCCTCACATCCTCCATTATTCTGACTGGACCCTAAGTATTTCTGAGTCAAAGCTGAAGTGTCAGATTTCTCTCTTGGCCGTCTTGTTTGATGTTTGTCAGACACACAACAGCAGCTCTTTAGGCTGAGGATCTGGATAGGGAGGCCCCTGCAGTCAGACAAAGCTGAGCTAATGACTTTTGCTGACTCCAGGGCTCCCCCGCTGAATTAGGTGTTAAGTATATAACGTTTGAGTGACGGGGCCTGGCCTCTGGCAGCGCAGGCCGTCGGTATCTTATTCACCAGCCTGACTTGTTAGCAGGACAAAACCCAGAAGAGTCCAGATGCTGCTCCTCTTCTCTAGTTCTTTCCACAGTGACACCTCCTTAAGCCGGGCGTACACTGTGCGACTTTTTCACTTTTTTGAGCCGATTTTCTCCTCGTGCGAGAATCTACGAGCTCGGGGCGAGTTTTGCGCTGAGCGTCGTGTAGTATACAGGGGGTTACGAGAGGCGATTAACACCACATGACCAGCTGCCGATCAGCAATCGTAAGCTCCGACGGATTTTTGGCGTGCTTGATATTTTGCTCGTCCCTCGTGAGGGTATCGCACTGTTGAAGCGGCGCTGCGAGCGTCTGTGACCCAAAAAGTATCAGAACCGCACACGGCGCATGCGCAAACACAGAAGCAGTAGCGTAAATGAAGGAAGTGGAAGCGAAAACAAACCAAAAGGCTAACCCACTTTCAAAATAAAAGCAGCGTTGCTTTGTTTTGATGAAAAATAAACTTTTTTTCTTCATTTAACAGCGGGAAATGCTGGTAATTTATCGATTTTGATCAAAAGTGGATCAAATATAATACAAATATGTTTTCGTTGTTATTTTGTTATTTAAGGAACAAACCAGACTTTTATTTTTATGTCAGATTGATTTTTTAACCGTAACAACAAGCAGCTTTTGCCATGAAGCAACAGAGTACGCTTCTATTCCAAATGCCGTCCTCGTCCTCCCGTACTCAGACCAACGTGTTGCGTCATATATACTTTTTTTTAGCTGCGACGAGTTCATGCCAGACGTACAGTGTGAGCAGTCAGGTCGCATCCGAGAAGTGGGTCGTACAGTGTGAGCACATGACTCGTGAGATTTGCTCTGCGAGGAACTCGTACAGTTTGAGCTGAAGCTGAACGCTACGAGTGAAAAAGTCGCACAGTGTACGCCCGGCTTTAACATGCCACAAATGCTGACTGAACAATCACAAAGCATTGTTCAGCTAACATTTCCTTTTTCTTTTTTTCTGATTTAAGACAACTTTTAGCAGAACTGTTTATTTACACTCTCCAAGCCTTCTGTTCTGCTCAAATCGTCCGTGTTTCCACTTTAGGAGTTCTGAGAAGGTGGGCAGGCGACAAGAAAAATACGATGGCTCAGCCGTTGTGTCTCCATTCAAAATCAGGACTTAGACGTCAGCATATATTGCCACTGCTTCGGCAACGAATGATGTTACTGGTCAGCGTCAAAAGGCGTCCATGGACATAGTAACATTACAAGTTTTTTCTATCACAGTACATCAAAAATATACATTTGCGGGATGGGGAGAGTGGCTGTGTAACGTAAAAAGCGGCGTTCAATGACCAGAAGAAATGCTGTTTTTTACACCGCTCTGTTGAAAACCACAAAGCAGCGAAAATTATGGCGTTTTGGGGGGATTTCTCCCACATTTTTGGCGTTGGAAGTTTAGAAAGCAGCGCGATCGCTGCTTATTTTCTTTTCCACTTCACCAACAACTCTTCCAATATACAAATGCCAGTTGTTTGGCGATGTCTGCCAATAACATTGCCTACTGAGTTACAACCAATCAGCATAACTTACCCATAAGTCCTACCCAGGGACTCAATAGGGCCATTTTCTAGTACATACCATAGTTCAGGTACTCGGTCAGTCCCTGAAATGGCCCGGATAATGCTCCTTGTGGGCCGCCTGTGGGGAAATAGAGACGCGCTGCAACAGTCTGGTAAAAATCCCCCGAATGTGTTGATGGTGGAAACGAGCCTAATGAAAGAAAATGATTTTAAAAATGCATCTCTGCTTTGACAGAGACATTACTACACTAGACAGATTAATAAATAGTAATAAGTCTTGTATAGAACATTTGTTGGACATCTTCTTTCTTTTGTGGTTTTGGAAGGTGGTCGAATCCAAGGTTGACCTTGAGACTGTTTTCTTACGATTATTCACAATACATATATTTTTAAAGGAGACATCCCCTATAATACCGTGGATATCTACATCCTATTATAGTCTTTTAGACCATTACAATAAATTGTATTGGAAAAATAAAGAAAAAATGTGATTTTTTTAATCCTTTATTGTGAAGGGCATAATTTCTCACGAGATCACACGCGATATTTCGGCTGTCTCGGACGCGCGTGGGACTGAGGAGCGCGTTCATTGGTGGAAGGAAGCAGGAAGCAGGACGCAGCTTCAGCGTCTCGCTCCAAAATAACCAAAGTTATAACTGAACCCGACCTGGCAGTGACCTACGGGATCCAACCGTGTATTTACGAGCCCTCGCCTCGCCTCGTGCGTAATGGCGTCCTCGCATGTTGTTGAGTTGGGACAAAGCAAGCTAACAGCCAGGCATCGGCTCTTATGCTGTTGTGAAGCTGGAATACACAAACCGACCGAGTTTTGTCTCCTGTAACACGGATTATAACACGAGTCGTCAACGGTAAGACATAATTTATGCGTTTCATGTTATGAAATGAGCTTTGTTGTGCTGGTTTGTTCGCTGCTGATTCATACTTGTTTATATTTGACCGTTGTGTCGGCATATACGGACAGAACTCAAGTTCTCGTTTTGGAGTGCGCGTGCTCGTGGGGTGCATGTGAGCTGGTTGAAGAAGGCAAGATTAAACAAACACGTCAATGTTAAATATCGGCTTCTCAGCCAGTGCAAAATCATTAGGAAGACATTATAGGCATGTTTTTAAGTGGAAAAGTGAAGATTTCAGGTGATGACTCCTTTAAGAATAACCTGCACATCTTATTAAGTTAGAAGCTATGTTCTCTGTTTGACTGCCTGTTGAACATTTCTCATCCAAATCCATTTTGTGGCCTGGTCACAGCTGGAGATTGCAAACCAAACTTGGTGGTTTACAGAGTGGATCACATCTGGGTACTCAGTCCCTTAAATATATAAAATAAGCAAAAACTGTTTGGGTGCACAAATAGATTGCCCCATCAAACAACTGATTAAATAGCGTCAATACTGGTTGCTGAGTGGATTTTGTGCTAATTGTTTTTCTGGAGGACTTTAAAACGGTTCTGTTTTAAATTTATGGTGATTTATTATCTGAGCTAAATTTCAGGCTGGGTCCCAGATGAACAGTCAGCATACTTACTAGTTCATGATCTGGGTAGAAGAAGTCATGCATCTCACTGCAAAGATGGAAACTGGTGCTAACAGAAGAGTAATAAGAGATTCTGTCTGGAGGATTAGCTTATGGTTTGCTTTTTTAAATGCTCAGGGTTTTAGTGAATGTTCATTTTGATTAAAAACCACAAGAAAGCATTAACCATAAAAAGGAAAGTTGGATTTTTAACAGCTTCTAGTTTTGATTTGTGCTTTTAGAGCAGAGATAATGTTGTTACAAGAGATCAGCTCAACAACATGGGGAAGAATTGATTTTGGTCTTAGTACCTCACACCCAGTATGAGGCCTCCTTCACTCCTCCTCCTCACTGCAGAGGCTGTTTCCTTGGGCTAGCAGGACACAGAATCAGTCCTGCCAGCCCTTGTTTCCTCGACCCAGTTCTCTAGGCATCGCGGACACAAATGGGCTGCCTGGAAAAGCTTCATAGACACTGAGCACACTGTTACTGTTGGCCAGTGGACCCTGTTGGCTTTTGAAATGTCAGAATCCAGACTTGCGTTGCAAAACATGCTCTTTTCAGTACTTATTGTCAATCAGCAGCAGCCAGGAATCATCATGGGTATGAAATGAGGTGAAATATGAACTTTGAGTGGCAGCCAAAATTAATTTTACCAAGGGACACCAGGAATTGAAGGGAGGCACATGTGCAGAGTGTGCTGTGTTGACTTTGTGGCCAAATGTATATATTTCTTTTGGAGAGGCTAGTGGGGAGGGCTCTCCTGCATCCCTGCTTGATCTGGAACAAATGTTTTATGGCTCTTGATGGAACAACACTGTAAATTTGGCTGTTGGCTTGTGTGTTGCTCATTGTTTGTTTGCCAAGCTTTTCCCTTTCACTCTCTTTCACTAGCTGAATGTCTGTTGTTTGAGCTCTCTCATGAGCACTTACCTCACTGGATCTGTTAATAGAAACCATAGGCATTCACTACTGGTTTTTATTCAGAGACAGGGATGTCCGTAGAGCGCTCCAGAGTGGCGCTGAGACATATGGTATTGTTTTCTCCACAACAGGGCCTCAGCCAGTTCACAGAAACACCTCTGTAGCATCATTAGCTCCCAGTTTCTCATCAAGAGGAAGAAAATCAAATCAGCTTCAAAATTAGCGGCACCGGAGAAACACTGAACGCTCGTGCTGTATCTAAACCTTGGGCACATTCCATCACTCTCCTCCGTTTGTAACACCTCTTGTTTTCCGGCAGCTTTTTGCCATTTTCCAGACTGAGGGTGTTGCTCAGCGGAGAGTTCCAGCACTGTGATAATTGATATCAAACATCTGGTGTGCACTTTTCCTTTTTTGATGCACATATGGCCATAATATGTTGACTCTTATGAGCAGAGATGGCAGGATGTATATGGTTACATGTTTAGAACCAAGCAGGATTCTCAGCACCAGCAGATGTTGGTTTCTATCATACTGTAGGATGATAACATGAAGGCATCTTTCAATTCAATTCATACGTTTTATATGAATCAGGTCCTAAGATTAGATTGCATGATCATCAAACGTTTTGCATGACAATGTTTTACAGCAGCCATATTACTGCACAGCTGATGTAAAACCATAGTCGGAGGTCAACATCAGAGATGGTGAACTCTTTGTTGTCTAAAACGTTAATACCAATCAATAAAAATACTTGAGACTGGGTCAGGATCATTATATTACTTTAGTGTACAGATAAATTAACTTATATTTGTCGGCACCCGTTTTTTAACAGCTTGGTCCTGCTGCTTCAGTGATCACCTTGATTGTATTTTTGAGATCTTTGTCCTGTTTCATTACCCAGTTTAAACCAAGCTTCAGCTTTGGGATGGATGGACTCACATTTGACAGTAGAATATTTTTGTGTGTTGAGAAGTTTGTGTTGCACTCATTAAGGCACTCAGGTCCTGTGGCTGTAAAGCAAGCCAAAAATATGTGTCACATCTGAAGGGCTGAGCGAGGATCCAATCGCTCATGAGTGTGCACTCTTTATTAAAGGTGAGGTGAGGTCAGGACAGGAATGGCAGTAGCAGGAAACACTGACATCAACAATGAACAGACACAAACCAAGAGACAGACAGGGCTTAAATACCCGAGGGAACAGGTGAGACAGGTGATCAGGTAACAAGAAGCAGGTGGGACCAATAAGGAACTAATTAAGGGAGACAGGACACTGGTGAACAGGAGAACTGGAGGGCAGGACCTGACAATATGCAACCTTCCAAACATGCCATACTTGTTGACCCTCTTTTTATTTGTCCTGTCATAAACTTTAAGGTGTGGAACATTGAAAAAACATTTTTAAATCCTATTTCTGATTATAATCAGTCACTCTGACTTTTTCATGCAGGCTGAACATGAAAATAGTCTCCTACACCTATCTCCTGCATTAGCTTCTGATAGAAAATAGACAATGAAATGCTAGGATTTGAAAAGCCTGACAGATCTACATCACAGTGTCACTGAACGTTCATGGACTCACCCATCTTGACTCATCTTGACTACATCTTGACCGTTGTTGGTTTAGCGTCCAGGAAACAGCAGAGAACGTCTCAGATAGTAGAAGCTAACCGTTAGCATTAGCAACTCCACCACACAGCAGAACTCCTCCAGGCTTGTGTTATTAGTGGAGATGAAACAGTCGGTAGAGTCATGTTGTTGTTATCCAATCCACTGCGAGATGTCCAAATATCAGGAAATAAAATCTGTCAAATACACAAACACAAAAAAGAATAAAAAACCACACATGTGATTTTTGTATCAATTTTGCTAAATTGCATAATCATTGGCTTTGGTTGGGTAAAATGCACCGCAGAGTCTTGCAGTTAGTATTGGTCATGCCACAAAAATTGAGATAGACTTGTTATATAAGTTTGACTTTGAATCCTGGCTCGTGTAAATAATAATCAGATAAGTATAACTGTATTTACATTTTATGATGGAGCCAGTGGAAAAAATTGCCTTTTGGTATCCAGCGCTTTTTCGTCTGTCAGCTGGGCCGAGTCGGGAAGCCAGTAGAGAGAGTTTGTTAAGCTCAGAGTGGGTCCCTTACTTCCCTGTTTGAGATTCCTGAGGTTTTCCGTGCTCTGAAAAGCCTGGAGCTAATTTGACTTTCAGGCTTTTCCCTGTAATACTTTGCGACTAATTATGGTCGCATTCCTGCAATTAAACTGATAAACTCTGCTGAGCTTGGCAAGAACAGTATAGCTACCCCTACCCCTCCTCCTTCAAGGCTTATAGGGCACCACCCCTCTCTTCTTCTTTGTTTTTCTTTTTCTTTTTTTTTCTTTCTGTTGCTTCTCGTTGTAGTAAACACACTAAAAATAAAACCAACGTGAATTCCTCGACAGTCTGTCTGGAGTATTTACAGCCACTGGTGACAATGCCAGGAACATGGAGAAGAGCGTCCAGAGGTCAGACAGATGTTGACCATAAAGATTTGAAAAGTTATGGCTGTAAAGTTTTAACACTTCACGAGAGAGAGCGATTACCATATTATTACTTAAACCTGACAAAAGCTGAAAGGCAACTTCATTACAACATGACAAAAAGGGCTTGTGCTTTATACAGCACTCTCAGCTGCTGAATAAAGATTTAACACACTGTAAGAAATTAAAAGTTAGCATGGATATTAAAGGAGATGAACTATCCATACTCACTGCCCTTGGGGTCATTTGGTTATTAGGTGATCTTTCAACACACGGACATGTCTACCTCTAAAATTGAGCACATGGGTTTCTACCAACAAAGGTTCTTCCTAAATGTTGTGTGCCCAATCCCTCCTTTTTTTTAACCAAGGGTGCCAACGCATGCAACATTGGACCATTCTTACTTTTGGGTTTTCAAAATGCTACATTAAAAAAATAACATGCAAACCACATCAAAACATGAGATTCAGTTGGGGATCGTGTGTTATAACTTGCTGAATTGTGTAGACAAAACCTTCAATAACAAAAAATGCAAGAAGTTTCTCTACAGACAAGAATAAGAACTTGGTGAACCAGGTGAGAGAGCCCTTCCCGGATTGGCACTCGGCAGCAAAACTAGACTACACCAGTGTTTCTCACTCCC